>ONZH01023558.1:112500-168297 GCA_900303285.1 Rhinella marina | reverse complement strand
ATTAAATCATAAGAAAATACATCATCACCAATGTATATATAAACAAAAAAAAACAATGTTACATCACAAGGGGGGGGGAAACCCCCATGCCGTCGTGGAGGTTAAAGGAAAAGGAAATTGCCGGTAAGAGTAATTAACATTTTATCCCTACACCTCCACGACGGCATGGTACTGGAGGATTTACAGAGAAATCATATTAGGGCGGGACTACTGCCGATAACACCTTCCTACCAAACGAAAGATCTGCGCTAGATAGGAAGTTCAACTTATAATGTTTAAAGAAAGTAGTCGGGGAAGACCACGTGGCCGCCTGACAAATTTCCTCCAACGAGGCATGGGCCTGCTGTGCCCACGACGTCGACATAGCTCTTGTGGAATGAGCTCTGATTTTCAGGGGAGGGGAAAGACCTCTTTCAACATAACAGAGAGATGCAATCCCTAATCCAACGTGCAATGGTTGCTTTAGAAGCAGCCTTCCCCCTATTTAGCCCCTGGAACTGGGCAAGTAGCTGGTCCGTCTTCCTGAACTCTTTTGTATCATCCAGGTAGTTCAGTAAGCATTTTCTCACATCCAGAGTGGCGAATTCCTTCTCCTTTTCCGTAGTAGCCTGTGGACAGAAAGACGGAATAGCGATCTCTTTTTGATAATGAAATCTAGAAAAGACTAGGTAGGTAGGAACTCTGGAGAGTGTTTTAAAATAATCTTCTCGTCAAATACTGAGAAGTAAGGAGGAGAGATGGAGAAGGCTTGAATCTCCCCCACCCTTCTAGCCATGGTGATTGCTAGAAGAAAGGCTGTTTTTAGGGAGAGAAGTTTAATTGACACCTGTTGTGGAGAGACAAACGGAAATTTTGTTAATCCGGTCAAAACTAGATTTAAGTCCCACTGAGGGACGGAAGGTCTGGTTGTAGGCCTGATTCTGGATGCCCCTCTAATGAATCGTTTGATCAGATCTAAATCTGCCAACTTAGTACCCATAAAGGCACTTAGAGCAGCCACTTGCACTTTAAGGGTACTAACCCTTAGACCTTTATCTAACCCGGACTGTAGGAAATCAAGGATTAGGGAAAACTTAGGAGGTTCTGATGGATCCCAACTGTCCGAAATTGTGTTTAGAAAACAGTTCCAGGTTCTTTGATATATTTTCGAAGTTACCTGTTTTCTGCTCTGAAGGAGGGTTTCGACCACTTTACTGGAAAGGCCTTTACCCTCTAGAATCGCCCTCTCAGTCTCCAGGCTGTTAGGTTGAGACGTGGCGCGTCTGGATGGAATATTGGCCCTTGATGTAGAAGCTCCCGGATCTTTGGGAGAATCCAATATTCGTCCTTGGAGACTACTTTCAGAATCGGGAACCAGGCTCTCCGGGACCAAAAGGGGGCGATCAGAATCAGATTCGCCCTTTCCTCGACTGCTTTGGTGACTAAATTCGGGAGGAGGAAGAAGGGAGGGAACGCATAAAGCAGACCCTTTGGCCAATAGCCCGCCAGAGCATCCACCCGGGCTGGATGGTCTAGCCGAGATAAGGAAAAGAACGTCCTTACTTTTTTGTTGGTTCTGGATGCAAAAAGGTCGATGGACAGATGGCCCCATTTCAGACAGATTTCCTTGAAGATTTCGTCGTTTAGACTCCATTCTCGTTCTTTTAACGTTTGTCTGCTCAAGAAGTCCGCTATTACATTCTGAGTCCCTTTTATGTGAACTGCGGACCGGGAGGACAGGTTCTGTTCTGCCCACCGGAATATTTTTGCCGATGTCAATGAGAGGGTTCGACTTCTCGTTCCCCCCTGTTTGTTTATGTACGCCACAGACGTTGAATTGTCCGACAGAACTCTCACATGTCTTTGACTCAAGACCGGGGAGAAGCCTTTTAACGCTTGCCAGATCGCTGACAACTCTCTCAGGTTGGAGGAGGCTTTTGAAAGAAAGGGGGCCCAAGATCCCTGCTTGGATTGGTCGTTCAGATGAGCACCCCAACCCAACTGGCTTGCGTCTGTCGTCAGAACTGCCAGATTTGGCTGGCGCCATTCCACCCCTACTGAGAGGTTTCCTCGAGAGGTCCACCAACTCAATGAGGTTTTTACCCTGGAAGGTAGTGCTTTTGTTCTGCTGAGAGAAGATTGTCTTCCGTCCCAACACTGTAGGAGAAAAGCCTGAAGTTGTCTCGAATGGGCCTGAGCCCATTTCACGGAAGGTATTGTGGATGTCATCAGACCCAAGACAGTCATTATTTCTCTGATGGTCACTAACGGGGTTTTTCTGAAATCCCGGATCTTCGTCACCAAATCTTCCTGTTTTGAGGTTGGAAGGAAGGACGTCATTAGGGTAGAATCTAGGGCCACCCCCAGAAAGACACATCGCTGGCTTGGTGTTAGAACAGACTTTTCGAGGTTCAGGATCCACCCCAATTCCGGATATTTGCGTTTAAACATCTTTGAAGTAATCTGTCTCTTTTCAGGTTCTTTCCATTCATTAATGATCAAACTACTTATGTTCGCATGAACCGGAAAGACTCTCCGTTTCTTATTCCCTAGGCCCAAGAACAGCTGATCTTGGACCGATAAGGGTTCTTTAGGGTCTTCAAGCTGCATAGTAGACCTGATATTTTTAAGTAAGGTCTCTGTGTCCTCAATGGAGCAGAGGGGACGACCAGCAGAGTCTTCCCCCTCTGAAGCATCAGAAGAGGCTGAAACTTCACCTTCATCAGGGTCAGAGTCAGTATCCACAACACGTACAGATTTAGAGGTGGAAGGACCCGGAGTAGCAGAGGCTAGTTTCGCGTCCACAACTGCGCCAACTTCCTCTTTGATCACTGATCGCAGGCTCTCCACCAGGGAAGGAGTTTCATCAGAAATCACTTTAGAAGTACACCTCTGGCAAAGCCACTTCTTATAGGCAGATGGTAAAGATTTCTTGCAGGCAGCACATTTTTTCCTTTGTGATGGCTCTTTCCCCCTTGAGCTCTCCTTGTCCTAAAAGCAAGGAGAGGAATTAGTCACAATGCTGAGGAAGAGGATAAGGGAGAGTGAGCCATCACCCAGCTGCAGACAGAAATCACCCCAAGTGAAATAATGGAGGAAGCAGAAGAGATCCTCCAGGAGGAGGCTTACCGGGCTGGAGGGCCTGGGAGGATCATCAGGTCTCCGAGAGGGGTCCTCAGACATAGTGGCACAGAGTCACAACAATTCAGGAGGCAGGTGTCTCAAGGCAGCAGACCACAGCATTTGCCAAGACACCTGCCCTCCTTTTAAACTCACCGCCTCGGCCCGCGGTGAATGGTTGGCGCCGGAAGTGACGCAGCGCCAACCATTCCAGGAAGAGACGAGCGCCGGCCTCCATCCACGGCCCGCTCGCCAACCATCACCGGAAGTGAAGCGTGCGCGCCGCACCCGGCCGCGACACGCGCCAACCACCGCCGGAATGACACGCGCGCCGCCAACCAGGAACAGCACGGCCGCCACTGATGTGAATGCCTCCCCCTGGCCACCTCGTGTTCCAATCCCATCCAGACTCGCCTGCCACAGGGAGGGAACAGCCCGGGGCTGCCGGAACACTCCGGACTTATGCCGAAGAGTCAGAGGACGTACCCAGTAGGTCCTGTGTCTGACCCCTGCAACAGCCCTCCAGATCACTGGGAATACAAACCAATAGGCTGTGCGAAAAGAACTGCACCAAGCTTCCACCATCCTAAGGGACAGGAAACAACTGGTGTGCGCAGGCAGAGGAGGCACTTTTATTGCACCAATTAGTTGTTTCCTGCCCCTTGGTAGGCGGAGCATCCTCCAGTACCATGCCGTCGTGGAGGTGTAGGGATAAAATGTCTTTATTCACCCATACTGTGGGACCGCGACGTTTCGGCTCAACACTAGAGCCTTTCTCAAGCTAATGTTGAGCCGAAACGTCGCGGTCCCACAGTATGGGTGAATAAAGACATTTTTTTGCTTAATTTTATATGGGAGTGCTTCCTATTTTTTTGGATTTATTTGTGGATGGTCTTTGTCGGACCTAGGGCGTGCACCTCATTTTGTACTTTTTTCTGTGCTGCCATTTTTTTCTTTATATATATATATATATATATATATATATATATATATATATACACATACATATGTGTGTAGCAAAACAAAAAAGAGGCAGCACTCTCTCAAAAATAAAATATAACAAATAATCCTTTATTTACCCATGGTGAGTGATCGCAGTTTTACAGTGTATATATGTATGTGTATGTATGTGTATATATGTATGTATGGGTGTATGTATATACATTTATTTATGTGTATATATATATATATATATATATATATATATATATATATTGTAAGGGAGTAAGGGATCGTATCATCTCAGGGGGTCGACATCACACAATATCTTCAAAACACGGGGGTTTTCAGGTCCAACTCAGTTTTATTGGCACCAGCACACCAAAACAAATCATAAAAACAACCCCTGCACGGCTGGGCTCTGACTAAACATAGTTCAGCTAACTCACCTAAATACATACGCTGCTCACACACAGCTTTTAAGTGCAGCTTCCTCAGCCGTTCAGTCCAGCAGCCTCCTGGCTGTGACTCCAACCGTATCCTTTGGGGGGAAGATGGTCCAATAGTCCTCCCGACTATGACCGTGTGACCCTCTTCTCCTAGGGTCACTGGGCCCCCCCAAACTTCCAGGCTACACAGAGCCTTGTGGCCCCTCAGCCCTCCTGGCTGAGACCACACACACAGAGCCTCCGCAGGCTCTAACCTCTCAGGCCTCCTCAGCCTTTCTTCTCTCCCCAGATTGACACTGAGGGCTGGTTTATCACACCAGTAATTACACACAGGTGGCCTCACCTGTGGTGGAATAGGGATGTGGATGCCCTCCAGACCTCTATGAAGCGTGAGGCCTGTCACTGCCTCACATACCCCCCCCCCCTCTGTTCAAACCCTTGGGGGTGAACACTTGCACCAATACAGGATGCACGTGACAGAGCATCCACATTACCTACAGTTTTCCCTTTGTTCTGCCACACCCAGGCCAGCAAAGCCCGGTTTATCATCACGACCAACTCTCTAACCTGTAGACAGAATCTAAGGGACTCCGGTGGCCATCTAACGGCCAGACCTTCTCTTACTCTTTTCCGCTTCACATTTCTCTTATACTCTCTACTCTTTTGTATCTTTACTCCCTCATGAACTTCACTTTGGGTATTATTCTCCAAGTTGCTGACAAATGACCCCTGGTTGCTACTAGCAACCACACTGGTTTCCCAAGAAACTGACCCGGCAGTTTCTTTCTCTGAGCTGCTATTAGTCACAGCACCTATGTCACCTAAAGCACTCTTTTCAATCTCACTCCTGACCTCTAGGGGCACACATGAGCTAACCCCCAAATTGGCCAGGTTCATGTCCTGAACCTGCTCAGGCTCTCTTACAGGTGCACGGTTCACCTTGTATGTTACAACACTTTTGTTTACCCTGCACATGAGCTCACTAACCATAGAACACTGTGGGAACTGCTTAACTGCACCTGGTTCTGATTCGTGTGGTACACCTTCTAGCTCTGCCACACTTTCCTGCACATTTACCACAGTGGGCTCCCTCAGCTCTATGCTATCAACCTTATCAATCAGCATTTCCAAATCACATACATTTTTATCAACAAGGGGGGCTTCTTCCCCAATCACCACCTACAAAGGAAAAGGGGTTTCATCATCATCACACATTTCACATGACCCCACATTTTCATTATGCATTTCAAATAATTTCACATGTTCATTCTGTACCTCATCTGCACCATTGCTTTCAATGGTCATTTCACCTAAACCATTGTGTTCAATGTGCATCTCCCTTATACCTTCATTTAAAGGGACAGGTACAGGTTCTGCAGGAGTTTCACCACTTTCTGCAGAAGTGTCTCCATTTCCCCACAACTCCCAGAACAAGGGAAAATCACCGCCCAACATTACATCATGCATGAGCCTATTTGCAACACCAAATTCATAAGTCCCAGTTCCGACTTGAGTCTCGCACTCCACGATAGCCACAGGATAGGTTCTGCTATTCCCATGAATGTTCATCACACTCACGTGTTTGTCCAACACATAGTCCCCAGCAGCCAAGCTGCCATGTACCAGGCTCACCTGGCTCCTTGCATCCAGCAACGCTTGAACTGGACTGCCATTTACCACAATATCACACATTTTTGTCGCAGTCTCTAGTCCCAGTGTCATGACACTTACCGGCTCGGCAGGTAGCGACTGCCACCGGCTCTCACCACAAATGTTACCTACCAAAATGCATTATGCCTACTGAAAGATTTGGAGGAGGTTAATGTTTCGGTTGCAGCATACAAAGACATTGTAGATAATCGTGTGTCTCAAATTTTGTAGCAAAAGTTTGAGAAAGGGTTTTTCCTGATCCAGCATGGTGGTGACCCTGTGCACAAATAGATATTCATAAATACATGGTTTGCTGAGGTTGGTGTGGAGAAATTTAAGTGGCTACCCAGAGCTCTGAACTCAACTGAAATGATCTCTGTTGGGTACTGTAAAGGATCATACTCACTTGATCAGGGTAAAGAGGCAGGGACACCACAAAGTTCATCAAAGTCCTGTGTATTTATAAGTCAATACAGCCAATAACTCCAGATTGCAGCACATACTGTTAGGCCTCTTTCACACGGGCGTCGCGGATTAGGTGCGGATGCGTTCAGGGTGCGTTCAGTGAAAATGCTGCGTTTTTGTATGCGTGTGCAGTCAGTTTTATCTGCGTTTGCGTGGCGTTTTTGTGCGGGTGACATGCGGATTGCATGCGTTTTTCACGCGCGTGAAAAAAAACTGAACCCTCCTCTGTGGTCACCTGTTCCTTGCCAACACATATAAATTCTCCCCTTTTTGGTTTTAAATGGTGGGACAGCTCATTTATCTTGTGTTAGATAGATATTTGTAGTCTGTGTTTGATTTTGGCAGTAGGATTTTCCTTTGCAGGATGTCTACTTTCCATATTTCTTCTACTGACCATGTTTTTTTGCACTGGCTTGTTTTTCGTTTTTTTGGTGAGCGCCCCGATATGATCGAGGAAGAGCCTCCAAGAAAGCGGATGTGGGTGCACCCTATCATTTCCCAGCGGGCGTGCAAAGGTCAATTTGTGTCTTTGTTTTCTGACCTCCGTGCGCACCCCGACAAGTTCTTCAATTATTGCCGCATGTCGGTGGCAACCTTTGACCGTTTGTTGGGGGAGCTGCGTCCTGCTCTCCTTTTCCAGGACACCAACATGCGGCGGAGTGTGTCACCTGAAGAACGTCTGATTGTTACTTTAAGGTAAGACAATCTGTTCCTTTTGTTTTCATTTGCCCAGACTCCCTTTGTGTCTAGGTCCTATTTGTAGTCTAGTTTGGGTTCTTACAAACATTTCCTTTGTAATGTAGAACTAATTGATAGTATTGGCCAGGTTTTATATCTTTAATATGTATTATAAATTTAATTGAGACCATAATGAAGTTCCGCGGGGGGAGGAGGGTGTGGTTTAGGCTGCATGTTAATCCTGCATGTAATGATGAGGATCTCTCACCTGTGTGGATATGTTAGGGGCTGTTCACATATCAGTTATTTGATCAGTTTTTTCCATCAGTTTATTTCTGTCCAAACCAGGACTGGACACTAAACAGAGATCCTGTGTAATGAAAAGTTCTGCACCTGTTTGGTGTTTTTGAAGCACACCTTGTTTTGGCTACAAATACCTTATGTGTGAACAACCCACAAATTTTTTGGAAGGTGTGTTATCCAATCGTTTGGCCTGGTTTTAATGGAAAGCGGTAAGAATGTGTGTCTTATTTCTAATTTTTTTTTTTATTTTCTCTTTTCAGATATCTGGCGACTGGGAATTCCTTTTCTTCCCTCCATTATGATTTTCGTTTGGGGACCTCCACTATTGCTGGCGTGGTACGTGCTACCTGTTCCGCCATTTGGTTGCGCCTAAAAGCTTCCATGCTGCCACATCCAACCAGGCAGCAGTGGCTTGATATAGCCCAGGGCTTCCATCAGAGGGCACAATTTCCAAATTGTCTCAGTGCCCTTGATGGTAAGCATATACGGGTTAAGAAGCCACCGAACTCAGGGTCCCGATACTACAATTATAAACAGTTTTTCTCTGTTGTTTTGTTGGCCTTGGCTGATACAAACTACAGGTTTATAATTGTAGATATCGGGTCCTATGGAAGTTCTGCAGATGCTCGCATCTTCAGGGCTTCCAGAATGGGTCGGTGGCTTCAGGGCAACCAACTGGACATACCACCGCCAGCAAACCTTCCAGGCTCGTCCGGTCCACCTGCACCTTATGTGGTTGTTGGGGATGAGGGCTTTGGTTTGTCCACTAACCTCATGCGTCCCTTTCCAAGGCGCGGGTTGGATGAAAAGAGGCGCAATTTTAATTTCCGTTTAAGTCGTGCCCAAAGATTTGTGGAGTGCGCCTTTGGGATTTTGTCCGGCAAGTGGCGTGTTTTTCTTTCGTCCATCCAGCTCGCGCCAGAAAATGTGAACATTGTCATCAAGGCATGTGTAGTGCTGCATAACTACATCCGCACCTATGAGGCTACTCCCGATGAAGCAGCCCCCGAGGATGTCTTGCCCTCCGAAACTGAGCCACTACACCTGGGAAGAACTGGATCTGCTGGGCTGAGAGTGAGGGAATTATTTTTTGACTATTTTATGTCCCCTATTGGTTCCGTCCCTTTCCACCATCCATAGTCGCCTTTTTTGTTATTTGTCTTTGTGTGTATTTGTTATACCCTTTTTTTTTTGTTTGTTGTAAATAAATATTTTGGCCACATTGGGTGTTCTCTAATTTTGACAATCTACACTATATTTAGACCCTATAATTATCAATTCACACGAATATCAAAGACCAAACAAAGCAAAGATCTATTTATTTTCATAGATTTTCGCAAATAAACATTTCAAATTGGCTTTGGAAAGGTTGAAAAAAAACATTTATAATTTCAAAAATAACACATTTACAAATCCATAAACCTCCCAGGTGTGGAGGGTTGAGTATGAAATGTGGCACCATGGTATGGAGGCTGGGAGGTTGAGCCAGACTGTCCAGATGGCCCGTGCTGGGTATACGACGGTGCCGCCTGTCCATAAGAGCTCTCCCCATAATAGGTGCTACCATATGGCCTAATTGGGGGGCCATAATGTTCACTTGGTGGAGGGTATGGGGGTTGGCGCATTGGAGCCTGTGGATGTGGCATTATTGGGGGGCAAGGTAGGTGCCCATGAATGCGCCAGTTTTCTAATGTGACAAATATGTCTGTTGGATCATTAGGAGGAGTTGCTGCCTCCAGAACGATGCGATGGCGGATTGCGTGCGCAATAATCGTTCTGGTGGCAGGTTCCTCAAATGAGGAGCTATTGTGCGGCCAAAATAATCATGCTGATCCTCATTTCTTGCCCTAGATAAATAATCCAGGACCTGGCTATTTACCACAGTCTCTGTGGCTGGCATATGCCGCTTACGGCGACTTGGCAATGCCAAAGTGGGTGGGGAATCCAATCCCGAAGTGCCAGGACGAGGGGCCGCGGAGGGGCTTGGACCTTCTTCTCTCTGCGAAGGACCTTGGGATGAAGGAACCTCCTCCTCACAGGTGCTGGATTGCAGTGGAGCGGCCTCTTCGGCTTCATCATCAAGGTTGTCCTCAGTTCTTGAAAGTCCAGAAGAAAATAAAACATTAACCAACAAGACACATAGGACAAAAAATGATCAAACGAAGATATTATTGGCCTGATTCAAATGCTAACATATCACACTAGCAACAAGAGCCGCCTTCCCTGGTGTAACTAACATCCATTTAGTTAGAATGTTGCTGTGGGTGACTGCCGAGAGAAAGGAAATGTGGCTGACTGAAGTTGATTAATCACTTCATGTCCAAATATTCCATGGCCTGGGGAGTGTGAGGGGTCTGGGCCACAGCAGGGGAGGGCTTTAGCTAGCCGGTGGGAAGAAGGTGTTTGATTGAACTACACATTTGGAGTGTTGAGAAAATTACACGGCGGAGCCCGGTTAATTTAAGAACACCAAAAAAGGGTAGCAGGGGAAGATAACATGTTTGTGTAGAAATACCTGTTTGAAGTAGGAAAAAAGTTTTAAACTGCTCCAGGCGGCAGTTTCCCTTGATGTGTGATATGGAAACCTGACCCCCTTTGTGTGTATTTGCAGAGAATGTGATGTCGGATTTGGAAAAAAAGATCCAAGGAGAATATCGTGTAAGGAGAAGAGAATTGGAATATACTTTGGCCCCCAAAAAACAAACATAGATGAGACTTGTTCGTTAACATTTCCGGACACATGATGGCCAGATATGGCTGAATATCGACAGAGGATTTGGATCAAACATAGGCCCCCCCCCCAAAAAAAAACAAAAGGATATTGAGAAACATGTAGTGGACATTATTCCCAATTAACTTACGGACGCAGCTCCATAACTTCACGGAGGAACATTAGCTGCTCCCTGAAAATGTAGGGCCTTTTCTTGGGGGGGCCTGACCCACTGCGGCCTTGCTGGTGCATCTCCTTGCGGAATTGATCCCGACAGCTCCGCCAGCGGTTTTTCACTTCATCAACTTGAAAAACAAGACAAGAATATAAATATAGCTAAAACCAATAACAGACTACAAACGACATTACTAGACATGTGCTATGTTATGGACGACATTATTTGACATGTGCTATGTTATGGAGGACATTGTTTGACATGTGCTATGTTATGGAGGACATTGTTTGACGTGCTATGTTATGAACGAAAGCAAGCATCAAACATGGACCAATTGTCCACTTACCAAAACTCTGCCGACTCTGCTTTTTGCTTTGCTCCCACACACTTGCAAACAGCTCCTTGGTGATCTCGAGCCAGGCAGCATCTTTTTTGTAGCGGTCGTGATATTCCCCTGAGCGGGTGTCCCATATGCACGGCCTATCTTGGACAAGCACAATGAGCTTCTCCACATCCATTGTCTTGGGAATCCTGGGCATTTTTGATTTTGGTCTGCGAGGGCAGGAACTCTGGCAAACAGCTCCTCACTTCACTTGCTTCAGCAAGCCCCAGACACAACTTCCTGTGGAAATTCCTTTCTAGGTTGCTAAGTTACATGCGTTAAAAACGCAACGCAACGCATTGCATCCGGATGCAATGCGTGTTTCACGCAGCCCCATTCACTTCTATGGGACCAGGGCTGCGTGAAAAACGCAGAATATAGAACATGCTGCGATTTTCACGCAACGCAGAAGTGATGCGTGAAAAAAAACGCTCATCTGAAAAGACCTATTGAAATGAATGGGTCAGGATTCAGTGCGGGTGCAATGCGTTCACATCACGCATTGCACCCGCGCGGAAAACTCGCTCGTGTGAAAGGGGCCTTAGCGTTACCTCACACTGACTGCTTTCTTCCCCAAACTGAACCACACCTAAGTCCAGCAGCAAGATTAAATAGGAACCCTGGACATGAGCATGCCCCAAGTCCCGGATTGGAGCATGGGGAACAGGGATCCACCCAGTAAATGCCAGACCCGGACTAGCTGGAACCAGCTATGCTAACTATTATGGTGTCCACTGACTACCGTAATGGACACATAATCTGCTGGCCTTTACTCCACCAAAGCCTGACACCTTGGTGACATGCTCCCGATGCAAACAAAACCTCTATTAGAATGCTTCCTGCAGCATTCTGAGTGACACATATCTCCCCTCAAAAAATAGCACCTGTCACTGCCTCACAGTATGAATAGGTATGCCAGTTGCTAGCCAGATTTCTTGTCCAGCATCATTCCTTGACCTCAAATGTACTTTGAGCTTAAGGCTTAATGAACACAATTTTTACACAAACACAGTCCAAAATCTTGTGGAAAGCTTTTCCCGAAGAGTAGAAGCTATTAGAGTCACAAAAAGGGGCCCAACCTAATATTAATGTCCATGGTTTTGGAATAGGATGTCCAACAGTCATGTAAGCGTGATGATCCAGTAGCAACATATTTTGGAACATATATAAAGCAGTCAAAGACCAATCCCTTCTCGCCGTATTCACTTTTTGGCCTTGGTATTGTCACCATAGCAGTCAGTGATTAGTCATTGTGGTCATGTGTTTGTGCTGTCCCAATAGGGTGCACATCATTTCGGAGGCCTTTAAACAGGAGTAATGGGAGACCCAAACAGTGGTGTCAGAAGAACAATGAAACATCTGAAATATAAGAATTATAGAGAAGTTTATTGTGTATGTTAGGTATATGTTATATGATAGAACTACATTTTCTATCCTTGGACATCCTCTTTAAAAGTTAAGAAGTCTGTAAAAATAAGCCAGAACATTATGTGAGTAGAATTATAAAAAAAATAGCCATTTAAGAAAAGTACAGTACAGTATTTTGTTAATGCATGAATGAACTTTAAAGTCAAAAGGTTATCTTAGAGGATTTTCACAACTGATAAATGAAAGCCAAAATCTAATTTTAAACTGTGTGAAATGATGGAAGGAAGAAATGATTCATTTCAGTTATCAGTAAAATGTGCAGTATGCAAATGTTTAATCTCCTTCACAATCAATTGACAATTTTCCCTCCAACAGCTGTGACAAAACAAGTCTCTCCGTAATAAGATCATGAATTCAAAATGCATGGTGTGACCACAACCAACTAATTACAGATCAGTTTATTAACCTCACATCTGCTTCAGGTAAAGCGCCGAAAAAAATCTCAGTGGAGAGACAAAGCATGATGAAGTGTAAACTATAATTAGCTGTATAATCTCTGTATGATGGCTATAATTACATGAGATACTCCAAAATAGCAATTTATCCTCAAGAAATAAACACACTATTAGTGATGCTGTGAGTTCCATATTTCATGGTATTCCTTGACATCTGGAGTTCTTTTTACCTTGAATTTTACTGTAATTTGCTCTTTATGGGTTGTTGAAGTAACTGAATATCATTGTCATTTGTACCAGTAGTTTGAAACTGACAGTAAAAGACACAGCTATGAGATTGAATGGTACTGATTCAGAAGTAACCAGACAATGCACTTGGACAGTCTAAAGACCTTTTCACATTTTGTTATGTTGCGGCCTTGTGCTAAAATAATAATAAAACATTTCCCCTTCATTCTGCACTCAGTACCAAAGAATGACAAAGTGAAAATAGAATGTTCAAAATTTTTCCTAATTTGTTAGTAAAATCTTGCATTAACATAAGTATTCAGACCCAGTACTTAGCGGAAGCACCTTTTACAGTGATTACAGCCTCCACTCTTCTTGAGTATGATGCCACAAGGTTTGCACACCTGCATTTGGGGATTTTCTGCCATTTTTCTCTGCAGATCCTCTCAAGCTGTCAGGCTAGAGGGGACTGTCAGTGGACAGCCATTTTCAGGTCTCTCCAGAGATTTATTTATTTTACTCACTTATATAGAGCTGACATATTCCGCAGATGTTTGATTGGGTTCACATCAGGGCTCTGGCTGAGTATCTACATTCAGGAGAGCAGACCCTGCACATCTAGTGTGTTGCTACTTGTTACCTCTGTGTGCAGTCAAGCATCCAATGAGAGGAAGAGCATGCACAGCTACATGTACCACCTAATCAAAGTCTGCTCTCCTGGCATAGAGTTTTAAAGTAGGTCCTGCCTGATTGAGATCACCTTGTCACTGGTAGACAGGCACAGAAGTGTTTTCATCTAAACATATTACCTAAGAATCTCAGATTTTATCATTTCAGAATAAGGGCAATGAGGGTGATTTTTAAATATAGTCGTGTACATCTGCATATTTATGTATTACATCGTGCAGGATGTTTTTTTTATTGTTTTCAGTTTTTTTAATTTTGGAATCTTGGTTACCTCTGTTGCCAAGGCCTTTCTTCCCCTAATTAGTTTGGTGGGATGACGAGCTCTAGTAAGAGTTTTAGCTGTTCCAAATTTCTTCCATGTAAGAATTATGGAAGCCACTATACTTTTGGGAACCTTGAGCAGAGCAAAAAAAATGTTGTACCTTTCTCCAGTTCTGTAACCACACAATCCTGTCTCTGATCTCTACAGGCAGTTCTTTCCTCCTCATGGCTTGGATTTTGCTCTGATATGCATTGTCAGCTGTGAGTGCTTATATATAGGGCTGGGTCTTTCCAAATCATGTCCAATGAACTGAATTCACCAGGTGTAGAAACATCTCAAAGATGATCAAGAGGAATGTGAGGCCAACATATACACAAATAATGAAAAAAAAATCTTCACCCCAGCAAGCCCGAAGAACAGTTCCATGGTCCTTTTGTTTCACTGGAGTGGTGCACAGCTTCTTCGCATTGGCATCAAGTTTCACTCTTCTCCATGTAAATAGTACATTCTTTATTTTAAGCCAGTTAAAAACTTCCACATGAGTGTGACAAAAAACATACACTTTTCATACAAATGCATCCTTTCTCATGGTTTACTAAAAAAAGGCTTGTTAGCCTTAACCCGGCTCCAGATACCACAGGTGTGCAGGACACATCACTACTACTATTAACCCTAGCAGTGATGGACAAAGTTATGCATTTAAATATACTCTGATACAAACAGGCTAGTTTAGGAGATCACATTCTAATGAAAATATAAAACATCACTACGATGATTTAAACTTTTTACTATTCAAGTTTCAAGTTGCCAAATCCAGAGTGCTTCCCTGGCTACTATTTTATATTTTCAATTGCCTCATTTTAGATGTCAGCTGACATGTTTCTATTTGTATTATTAGGTTTAGTCATGTTTACTAGATGTTCTGCTATTCTTTTCAGCAAAGGTCTTGTAATTCAGCCTATGTATTGTTTATGGCACAGTGCACTACAGTGTGATTTATGAATTTTCTCATGGCAAAAGTTTCCCCTGTACTACAAGATGCTATTTGTTTTGTTTGCTTCATACATTTACATTGTCCATATGAGCCTTCTGTGTGTTATCGTGTTTTACAAAGTGCATTATTTTAACTTTTTATATACACTTGGGGAGATCATATCTCCCAATGTGGTGTCACGTCTAGCTACAAGCCTCACTCCAGAAGACAAGATTTGTTTCAGAGCATTATATGTGTACAGAACAGGTAAGTAATTTTGTATTATTTCTGGGAGCCTGAAGTGTTTGCTATACTGTGTAGAAAATGTAACTTTAGAATGTTGTTGTTTTTTTGTATTTTTATCTTTAGATTTAAACACATTTCTCGTGGTTTAGATTGTGCTATAGCTTTTGCTCTTTTCAACAGAGTCTTATTATATCCTTCCTCTTCTAATGAAATGTGTTTTTATTCTGTTAGTTTCTTAATTTGAATGTTTCCTGATTACTGCAGCATCTCTGTGCCCTAATGAATTCTCCTACTGGTAAGTTTTGGTAGTTGCCAGTTAACCGTTTCCTATATAGGTTAGTATTTATGGTATTGGTAACTGGCTTTAAATAAAGGATATACTGTTTTTATGGAGAAGAGTGCTGATAAATAATTCTTTTCAGAAATGGTAGGCCCCAAAAGCTTAATTTCAAGTGTCATAGCAAAGGGTCTGAATACTTGATGGCCATCCGCATCGTTTGCTGGCTTTACATCTTCCAAATCATCCTTCAACGTCTCCATGTCCTAGAAAAGTCAGCAAGATGCAGAGAGAGGAGGAGCTGGTTGTTTCTTATGACATATTCTCATCGATATGGAAAATGAAGAAAAGCAGATGGCAGAAGAAGGGCTCCAACCTGTAGGGCAGGCGAGCACTAGGGTTGGAGAAGTGGGTATGCCAGAGCTGATTAATATTTTGTGTTTACCGTCAAATAATAGGGGATGGAGCAGGAGATTGCAGGCAAGAACAGCAATAATGTGCCCTATTGTCCCCTTAACCTAATCAGCCAAACCCCATACTAGCAGCAGCCCCGGTTTAAAGGTGCCACGTGGCCATTAACAATGAAGAAGGGCTATAGAGTGTGCTTCATTATTAAATGAAAGACAGCTGCAGGCCAATTGCACAGCTGCTCCATGAGGTTGTAACCTAAGGCAGAGTGTCCTGGGTATACCTCATTTATAGTGATTTGTGATTAATTAATTTCTTCTGGAACTTTGGTGAAGCTGGTGAATCAAATATCTCACTATGGGGCACTGAGTTCAGATTGATGGGGGTGAACTTGATTTTTTTAAATAATTTTAGCACAAGATCGCATCATAACAAAATGTGAAAGGGTCTAAGACTTTCCAAATGCACTGTATGATGCAAAACTCTCTCCTGCATTGGACCATTGCAGAATAGGTTTCTGGAATCATACTGCTGCCTCAGGAACTCCTTGACTGCCATCGGATTCAAGGTTCTAGCATCACATAAGAATTCCACCAACACTGAAGATCTCTTTAATAATCAATATTGATTAGTGAGAAATTGATTAAAGAAAAGAGTTATTCCCATCATATACAATTATGGCATATTTTCAGGCTATCCCTCTTTTATGTGATACTTGTAGGTCCCGCCTCTAGGGCACTCATCTCTTGATGGTTGGATTCCCATAGGCAGCACTACACATGCAAAGTAAAGCTAAGATATGGAAAGAGCTGAACAGGTGATGCAGCACATTTATGGCATATTTATAGGGATGTCTGCAATGGCAATAGCACTTTGTTTAATCAAATAACTTTTATTCATTTCTTTTACTTCATGCTGGTGCTACTTTTCCAATGCCCACACCATGAGGTCCCCTACCTATCTTACTCCAGAAAAAACTCTCAATTAGATCTGGAATGTGCAGGCCTTGAAACTGCCCTGTGAACTATGCAGAGTCCGTAGCTACAGTGCCTTGCGAAAGTATTCGGCCCCCTGGAACTTTTCAACCTTTTGCCACATTTCAGGCTTCAAACAAAAAGATATAACATTTTAAATTTTTGGTGAAGAATCAACAACAAGTGGGTCACAATTGTGAAGTGGAACAAAATTTATTGGATCATTTAAACTTTTTTTGTAATAATAAAACTGAAAAGTGGGGCATGTAAAATTATTTGGCCCCCTTGCATTAATACTTTGTTGCGCCACCTTTTGCTGCTATTACAGCTGCAAGTCGCTTGGGGTATGTCTCTATCAGTTTTGGACATCTAAAGAAATTCTTGCCCATTCTTCCTTGCAAAACAGCTCGAGCTCTTTGAGGTTGGATGGAGAGCGTTTGTGAACAGCAATTTTCAGCTCTTTCCACATATTCTCAATTGGATTCAGGTCTGGACTTTGACTTGGCCATTCTAAGACCTGGATACGTTTATTTTTGAATCATTCCATTTTAGATTTTCTCAGGTCTTTTGCAGACTCCAACAGGTTTTCATCCATAATGGTCCTGTATTTGGCTCCATCCATCTTCCCATCAATTTTAACCATTTTCCCTGTTCCTGCTGATGAAAAGCAGGCCCAAACCATGATGCTGCCAGCACCATGTTTGACAGTGGGGATGGTGTGTTCAGGGTAATGATCTGTGTTGCTTTTATGCCAAACATATCATTTTGCATTGTTTCCAAAAAGTTGGATTTTGGTTTCATCTGACCAGAGCACCTTCTTCCACATGTTTGGTGTGTCTCCCAGGTGGCTTGTGGCAAACTGTAAAGGAGACTTTTTATGGATATCTTTGAGAAATGGCCATTCTTGCCACTCTTCCATAAAGGCCAGATTTGTGAAGTGTTCGACTGATTGTTGTCCTATGGACAGACTCTCCCACCTTAGCTGTAGATCTCTGCAGTTCATCCAGAGTGATCTTGGGGCTCTTGGCTGCATCTCTGATCAGTCTTCTCCTTGTTTGAGATGAAAGTTTAGAGGGACGGCCGGGTCTTGGTAGATTTGCAGTGGTCTGATACTCCTTCCATTTCAATATGATCGCTTGCACAGTGCTCCTTGGGATGTTTAAAGCTTGGGAAATCTTTTGGTATCCAAATCCGGCTTTAAACTTATCCACAACAGTATCACGGACCTGCCTGGTGTGTTCCTCGGTCTTCGTGATGCTCTCTGTGCTTTAAACAGAACCCTGAGACTATCACAGAGCCGGTGCATTTATACAGAGACTTGATTACACACAGGTGGATTCTATTTATCTTCATCATTTAGGACAACATTGGATCATTCAGAGATCCTCAATGAACTTCTGGAGTGAGTTTTCTGAACTGAAAGTAAATGGGCCGAATAATTTTGCACGCCCAACTTTTCAGTTTTATTATTACAAAAAAAGTTTAAATGATCCAATAAATTTCGTTCCACTTCACAATTGTGACCCACTTGTTGTTGATTCTTCACCAAAAATGTAAAATGTTATGTCTTTTTGTTTGAAGCCTCAAATGTGGCAAAAGGGTGAAAAGTTCCAGGGGGGCGAATACTTTTGCAAGGCATTGTAGGTATGCACAATGACCTAGCACTGTGCAACTTCAGGTCACATTGCAGAGCAGGATCCTGGAGGAAGAATACAGTGGATTAGGAGTGGTGGTGGTGTCCGTAGCACAAGACGAGAGGTATTTTTATTTTGTCTGGTCTGAGGTCTGCATTCAGGGAAGGGTAAGGTGGAGATTATAGAGGGCACAGAAGTCTGAATCAATTTGGGATAGGATCTGAGGTCTGAATGAATTAGTTGGTTGGATCTGGGGTCTGGATAAAGTTGTGAGCTGATCTGCATTCTTTATGAATTTGGGTGGTTGATCTGGGGTCTGTATGAATTTGGGGGCTGTTCTGGGGCCTGTACAAATTTGTGGTCTGATCTAGGGTCTTATGAATTTGAGGTCTGTATGAATTTGGGGCTGATTTGGGTCTGTCTGGAGGTTAATTATAGGAGTCTAATCTGGAAGTCTTTTAACTTTGGGGTTTGTCTGGAAGTCTGTATTAATTTTGGGGTCTTATCTGGGGTCTGTATTATGAAGGAGTTGTCCAGCCATGTAAAATTTAGGCCTCAGTCACACAGATACGGATAAAAATGGATACACTGTTAGTTTTTCATGGCCACTTTGCATCTGTGTGTGCATCCATTTTCTAGCCGTTTATCTGTTTTTAACAGCCGTTTTGCATACATTTTGCATTAGTTTTTAATGTCCGTTAAAAGCAGCCATTAAAAACTGATGAATTTCATAGGGCTTTTTTTTTTTTTAAATCCAAACCCCTCCAGTGTTCTTAGTATATATTATGCCCCCACAGTGCCTTCAGTATATATCACACAGCTGTTTGAATGAGCCCTCACTTTTAAAAACAGATTAGAAATTAATGTCATAAAATAATAAGTAGGGGTACCTTCTTGATCCCTTCTCCTTTTGCTTCTCCTTGTGTCCTCACTGGTCTCTGTACTTCCAAGTCCCCGTTGACTTAGGCAAGAGGCAGGGATCACAAAGGTACTAATTCTTTTATCTTAGAGCATTATAAGCATTTTATTTAAAAAAAAAAAAAAAGCCACATGGCCCAACAACCCTGTTAATTTTGAGTTTTGACCTGGGGTTTGAGTCTCTTTTGGGGTTTGATCTGAGGTTTCATGCCTAAAGTCTGCTTTGGGTCTCATCATTTTCTGTACCTGCACCCTTTATGTTGGCAATATAATATTTGGGGTCTTTGGAGATGCAGTACATGTAATGTTGGAATGTGGGGCTATTGGGGCTGCACCTCTAAATAGTACTGGAGTTTGGTAGTGGAATTGTTAAAGGGCAGCTGGAAAGGGGGTTTCTTTGCTACTGTGGGTGGAGATATACTACAGAATCAATGAGCCAAACTCAAAGGTGTAACTTAAATCTCCTAGGCCCTAATGTAATATCTATAACAAGCTCCATCTACAGTGTGCCATTTATAATACTGGTGTCTTCCTATACAGCAGAGTGTTGCACAACACTGAAGAAAGATATCTGTACAGTAAACTCTACAGTCTTAAGAAGAAATTATCATGACCAAATGTAGACAAACTGAAAAGTCAACAACTCAAATCAATGGAGACTTCACCTATGAATCACTGCGACTTTTTGTAGTGCGACTGAGGCCCCGTTCACACGAACGACACGGATTCAGTCCGGATGCATTCAGGGTGCGTTCCGGAAAACTCGCACCAATCCGCACGCAATCGCAGTCAGTTTTGACTGCGATTGCGTACGTTCGTTCAGTTTTTTCCGTGCAGGTGCGATGCGTATGGATGCATTTCGCACGGGCGTGATAAAAAACTGAATGTTTACAAACAACATCTCTAAGCAACCATCAGTGAATCACGCATTGCATCCGCACTTGTGTGCGGATGCAATGCGAATTTCATGCAGACCCATTCATTTCAATGGGGCCAGGGCTGCGGGAAAAACGCAGAATATGCATGCTGCGATTTTCACGCAACGGCGAACTGATGCGTGAAAAAATTCGCCCATGTGAAAAGACCCATTGAAATGATTGGCTCAGGATTCAGTGCGGGTGCAATGCGTTCGCTTCACGCATTGCACCCGCACGAAATCTTGCCCGTGTGAAAGGGGCCCTGATTGATTTTAACTATTGAGCTACAGCACCAGAGCTCACCACTTCACGTCTCTAAATACCGCCGTCTGACTGACTATGACTATATTATTGGTACAGTAAATATTTGGGGCCCCACTTTTAATTTTACCCAGGGCCACACATTGTCTAAAACTGGCTCTGAGAAAATCTTTCCTTAGGCAGCAGAAATGTTGTTGCTATAACCACATTCAAGTTATTTTATTTCAAAACTATAGTAACTACTGTACATACATGTGAACTTTCATTTTTATCAGACTTTAACTGCAGTGACTGCAACTACCCTCCTCTACTTTACTCTTGATTATCATATTTTACTTTTTTTTGCTTCTACCACTTATACACCAGGTATTGATTACTTTAACTCACTACTAATTGAACTTTCCCTCACTAAACTATCCTATCTCCGATCTGTCCTAAATGCAGCACCCAGGCCTATCTTTCTGTCCATCCTCTGCATCAATGTGTCTACCCAGTACCTGCACTGCACCAGTTGTTCATGCACTATAGAATACAATTTAAACTGTGTTGCACTGCCTTACATCTCCTTGCTTATCTCTACAACCATACCCGTGCTCTCCATTATGCCAATCATCTAAGACTTACATCCATCATAATCCAAACCTCCATCTCCAAACCTTCCATTTCCAAGACTTCTGAAGCTGCTCCAGGCCTCTGGAATGTACTACCCTAGATGATCAGGTTAATTTCCAACATGCAGAGTTTCAAGAATACTCTAAGAACATATATTTGTACACAGGCTTATCACAATCTTCTAAAATAATTTCTCCATTTTCCATTCCACTCGCTCTGCCTCTAGGTGTGTGGTGTGTGTGTGTATATATATACATATATATATATTTACAGACAGATACTGGCCGAGTGACTGATTCATGCAGCTCTATGTGTACTACCCTCTTTAATATAAAAGAAGGCAGGACCATTGTAGAAAACATGTACTTTTGCCTTTTGTGTCACCTGTATTTCCTTAGGGTGGATTTAGACGGGCCGATGGAGCTGCTGATTGTCAGGAAGGATACGTCGCCTGCTCATTCAGTGAAGGAGACCACTGCATTTACATGTGGACGAGGGATTATTAGTGCGATCCCCCGTCCCCATACAGAATCATGACTAGTGAGCAGCAGATCGCTGTTTAGATGATCTGCTGTCCAGAAACGATGATCTGTGGTGCCTGCATAAACGACAGGATCACCCGATCAGTGAACATTTTGCCCGTTCATTGGATCAGCGGCACTTTTATATGGGCAGATTATCGGGAATGAGCGTTCACAGGAAAGGTTGTTCATCCTTAGAGATTGTAAATTCTAGGCAGCAGGATGCTCAAGCCACTTGTTTGAGTTGCTAATTAGTTTATTACTCTGCAGGGTTGTTACATGAGCCCTCTGAATTGTAAAGTGCTGTGGATTATGTTGGGGCCATATAAATAAAGATTATTATTGTTATATGTGAGAGTAGGCTGAAAAAACAACTAGAAGACCTAGAAAACCTGTCTATCTCAGAACATAATGGACCTTAGGAAACATTCATACGCATCCACTTCTTTTAATACTTTCTGCCTGCACTACAGAATATGATCTGATTATAATTTACTTTGAATGATCTAATAGCACGGCAATATGCATACTGTCTTCAATCATGTGTCTAATAACAGGTTTTAGACTGTTTAATAAATAACTCCACTTACTTCCTTCCATCTGGAAGACCAGCTGGCCTAAGTATTATCATACACCTGGCACATACCTCATTTGTAAAATATCACAGAACACAAGCCACAATGTAAAACAGTTGACAAGATTACAGAAATGTTCGACATTTTTTGTAGCAATAAGCCTCGAAAATGTGTTCATGAAGAATATTCCGTGCTTGTTATGAATGGAGATACCAAAGGAGATTCTTGTCGTCAATGATGATTTTTTTGTCTCATTAACTTTAAGAAAATAATTTTACAGCAAATTTAGCAAGACTGTATAAGACAGCGTTTAAGCAAAACCATAGTAAAGAACACTGAGAAATGGAAACAGGAAGGTAAAAACCACAGGCACAGTAGCTGAGCCTTAGTACTTGGGTCTATCTGTAATTAGTAGTTACGCTGTGGTAACCGCGTAGAAGCCTGTAAGTGAATGCTCTATGTGTGTCAACTTAAGGAAACTTTACTATTTGTAATATTCGCATATGAGTAACATCATTCAGATTTATATTTGTAGATTGCAACTTCCATTTAGAGATCCTCTTAATGACTGCCATACCATTCTGAAGGAAAACAGCCAGCGCACATTGATTTTCCTGATTTTTGAGTGGAAGAAATTTATTCCAGAAGATTCAATTATAGGTTACAGCTTATTTTATGAGGGAAAAAAAATGAACGTTACAGTTGAAAAAGTAATACATTTTCCTGTTGCTCATATTAACATATGAAATGTGCCTGTCATATAGTATCTTATATTTCCTACAAATCTATCTTTAAAAAATGGTACAGCAAAACGAGTTCTAAAATGAAATATAGGCTAGCTAACACATATTGCTAATGTATCATGTGTATTATCTATCAAACAATTTGTTTTAAATTAAATAAATCAAGTTTATCTGATTGGATATTTGCTCCAAAATTGTTGCAGTATATCAGAGAATGTGGCAGGGTTATACAAGGTGAGTTTGTGCGCTTATTCTTTTACTTGGTATATAATATTTTAAAACAAGTGCAGAAAAAAGTATGGTGTTACCCTAATCAATCACTCAAACAGCTTTATAGGTTTCTTCCTGTAGTAAGACTGAATGCTGTGATTTATATTACACCTTCAGCTATCAGACCCTGGATGAATCTAGTAGACCTTGGATGAATCCATAAGATGACTAACTCAAGTGAACAAAATATTGCTGCAATATATCTACGGTAATCCATAAAACGGTTACCCCATGTGGACAACCCTGCTCCATATGCCCTATGAAGCCACATATACATCATAGAGTGGAGGTTTCTCCTCTGTTAGCCAAAACAAAGAGTCACTTGCTCTGAAGGACTTAGCAAGACCATAGTTGACTATTCTTTGGAATGGGTGCCATGTAATACGAGATTTATCCTGAAGTGACCACTGCAGAATGTGCAGTCACCTCTACCGTTCTACGGTGATAACAACCGAAAAAAAATCAAAGAAAAAAACTAATCTTGAAAACATAGAAAACATCTACATATTGACCCTTAAAGGAATTTCCCTGGAATACTATGTTTTAAGGAAGGCCTAGCCTACATTGTCTCACTAAAAAATTCATTCTTACCTGATCTTCTGCTTCAGTCCTGTGAGCTGGCTCTTGCTTTCTTGTGGCTGGGACTTGGACATCACCTTGTGTGCTGCTGCAGCTGTTCAGGACAGGTCACAGCTGAAGCCAGTCATTGGCTGCAGGGGTGCATGTGGTTATGTCTATCCTGTGGTTGAAAGAGGAGCAGGAACCAACATGCAGGACCGGAAAGGAGGAGAGCAGGCAAGCATAAATCTTTTTTAAGGAGATCCCTCAAAACTTTTAATTCCCAGAAAACTCCTTTAAAAGCTGTGTTCACAATGTGTTTTATCTGTTTATAAGACAAAAAAATATGACACCAGGTTTTATTAGAACTTTTTTTTGTGATGACTACACCAGTCGCTAGCCCCCGTGGCCCCCAATGGGGGTCCCATTGGTAGATCCCTCACTGATCTGATAGTTTTTACCTACCAGAATAACCCTGTAACATACCTTGTTGAAATATGTGAATGTGTGTCACTTAAGGTATATAATATAAATGTATTATGTATATTATATTATATGTATAAATGTATATTTTTTTTAATAAAAAAATTAAAATTGTAGCATAGTAACATAGTAACATAGTTTATAAGGCCGAAAAAAGACATCTGTCCATCCAGTTCAGACTGTTATCCTACAAGTTGATCCAGAGGAAGGACAAAAAAACCCTGTGAGGTAGAAGCCAATTTTCCCCACTTTAGGGGAAAAAATTCCTTCCCGACTCCAATCAGGCAATCAGAATTACTCCCTGGATCAACGACCCATCTCTAGTAACTATAACCTGTAATATTGTTACCCTTCAGAAATACATCCAGGCCCCTCTTGAACTCTTTTAGTGAACTTACCATCAGCACCTCCTCAGGCAGAGAGTTCATAGTCTCACTGCTCTTACCGTAAAGAATCCTCTTCTATGTTTGTGTACAAACCTTCTTTCCTCCAGACGCAGAGGATGTCCCCTCGTCACAGTCACAGTCCTGGGGATAAATAGATCATGGGAGAGATCTCTGTACTGACCCCTGATATATTTATACTTAGTTATTAAATCTCCCCTCATTTAGTATGTACTGGTGACATTTTTCCTTCCCATGTGCATAACCTTACATTTGTCAGTGTTAAACCTCATCTGCCACTTCTCTGCTCAAGCTTCCAATCTATCCAGATCCATCTGTAGCAGCGTACTGTCCTCTTCTGTGTTAATTACTTTACACAGTTTAGTGTCATCTGCAAAAATTGATACTTTACTGTGCAAGCTTTCTACCAGATCATTAGTAAATATATTGAAGAGAATAGGGCCCAATACTGACCTGTGGTACCCCACTAGTTACAGTGACCAAATCTGAGTATGTACCGTTAATAAACACCCTCTGTTTTCTATCACTGAGCCAGTTACTTACCCACATACAGACATTTTCTCCCAGGCCAAGCATTCTCATTTTATATACTAACCTTTATGTGGTACAGTGTCAAATGCTTTGGAGAAGTCCAGATATACGACATCCATTGATTCGCCACGGTCCAGTCTAGAACTTACCTCCTCATAGAAACTGATTAAATTGGTTTGACATGACCGATCCCTCATGAAGCCATGCTGATATGGAGTTAATTGCTTATTTTCATTGAGGTACTCCAAGATAACATCTCTTAGAAAACCTTCAAACAGTTTACCCACAACAGATGTTAAAATTACAGGCCTATAGTTTCCGGGCTCTGTTTTTGGACCCTTTTTGAATATTGGCACCACATTTGCTATGCGCCAATCCTGTGGAACACCCCCTATCAGTATAAAGTCCTTAAATATCAGAAATAAGGGTCTGGCTATGACATTACTTAATTCTCTTATTGTATTTAAAACTACAGCAATAATGTGGTGTGATATTAAGGTAATTTGAAATGCATACAACCGGTATGCAGTATGGGCCAGCTAATGAAGTGACAGTAATTCCAGAAGAAACTGCCATATTGCAATCTTGAGATTTTACAGATCACTAATAATACAATTACTGAATTTGAGCACTTTAAGACTTGACTGGATTGTGGTTTGAGCACAATATGTGCGTGAGTGCATAATTTCCATGATGTAATTGCTCTTGATGTTCCATCTGGGAATGTTTCCTGGCTTATAAGTTGAGAGCCCTACTTATTTCTTCTGCCACCTCCAATACAAGGGGAAGCTCTCCCATAATAAATATACTACATTTTTACTTGTAAATGGGAACAGTTATTTGGACCATTGTCTCAATGACCTGGAAATGACAAGTTCAATAACCGGACTTGAAATAGATTTCTCAATTTAAGTTTATGTCTCAAGTTTTGAGAAACATATTTTCTGCTTGGGGAATAACGTCTGGTGCTGTAAACATTGGGATTTAGCTTGTCTTAAACCATGAACACCATATGTTTAAAGCATCTAAATATAAACAAGTAAAACAAGGATAAAGAAGAATAAACATTTATGTAGATATTGTATTGTATTACATTTTAGTATTTCTTGACAAAGATTTTAAGGTGAAAAAAGTTCATTTGGACAAAATAGACAATTAAGGGCCCTTTTACATGGGAATGATTGGGAGTGTGGATCATTCATTCCTGGTCATTGCCAGCTCATTAGCTGCATTTACATATGGCAATGTTTGCTGCTGGATGGAGATGAATGATTATTGCTACGATCATTATTCCCCATACCCTTTCATTATTTGTTGGTTCTACTTGAAAGATGTGATCACCCGGAGAATCAGCTTTTACAAAGGCCAATTATCGTCAATGAGCGTTAACCCACACCTGTAGAAGGGCCCTAAGACTTGGGTGCCTGGTAATGAATTTTGCTGTTAGAAATCTTCCTATTTCCTTTTGTAAGCAATTAGCAGATCACAATTAGGATATCATAATGCCCTGATACAATTACGTAACAGCTCCACATAACTTAATAGTTTCATGATAACACAATACTATAATAAACAGTTATATCAAACGTTTGGCTGCAATGTAAGAGAATGTGGGACTTCCAAGACAGCATAAGCCATAAAACATATTTCAACAAAAATATCAGTAATATGTCCATACATGATTTTTCACTGATATCACTACAATATTGGACTGATATATAATAATTACATTTATATCTGTTGATATCATTCATTGTTCTTGACGTTGTTGGAATCCCATAACCCATAATATCAAGATAACAATGACCTGTCCCATCTCTTGATGTGTCTGTTGTAGTAACTACTTGCATTCCCCATGCAATAATTCTCACAACTCTTGTGTCATGCCCATTTTAGTCCTGCTAGAAGTATTATGAATGAATTCCCAGCATTCTACAGAAAAGGTCCATCTGGGTGTTACCAAGTCGTTCCGGGGTGTCCTTGAACAGTCTGAAACTACCTGTTCTGATTGAATAGTGTCAGGCAGTTGAAGGACACACTCAAAACTGGTAACACCCAGATAGACCTTCATTGCAAACTGCTACCAGGGGAGTAATGGCAACTTAAAGTGGCCCTGGAAGAAAACCAAAGTGTCCTCAATTTTATAGGTGCGTCCAAACTGACAGAAGGCGGGGCAACACAAGTAAATGTGGCCAATACAAGTTGTCAGGGTCAGTAATACCATTTCACAGAACCAAATATCACAGTGGGGCACAAAATACCACTCAGCAGCTGCCCCTCTGTGGTGGCCATCAATAGCTGCCATGTTCTGTCCTCCTCTTCCAATTATCTCTAATATGGATATGGAGCAGGGGCTTGGAAGGTGAGATGTAGGCCACAGCACCAAGCCAGCCTCACCTTCAGCATGCTGCCTGTACTTCCTCTTATAATGACCCCTAGTATTCCCCCAGTAGTATGTACCCAGCCAGAAGTAGTGAGGAGGGCTAGGGTGGCCCCATGGGTATCGGCCCACAGGGAAAAGTCCCTGTAGGGTTTATGGCCAGTCCATCCCTGACTGCTAGTAATTCAATCGGAGGAGTGGCACAATATAGAGTGATAAGAATAGATGTTCCAGAATTCTTATTACATGCAGAATTCAAGTAGTTAGTAAAACAAATATGCCAATAGAGGTGACAGGTCCTCTTTAAGCCACAATTCCATACTGAGTACAATATATTAACCGTTATCATGAGGATCAGGACACTTGTATCTTGTCAGAGGAGACATTTGGAGAGCACCAGGCAGAGCAATAGAGAAAAGGTAACACAGCAATACTTGACCATGGGCCAATTCAACGCACCTAAGAAGTGTTTGGGAGTCCAAACATGATGAAAAACTGAAAAAATACTTCACAGTTAAAGATTTTTCTGTTATCTGGTAACATTTCCGCTGTGTTCACACTTTGCAGATATATTGAGATTTTCCCAAAATGAGCACAGCACGAGAATTATTATTAGTGTCTGTAAACCCGATCACCCTATGTATGGAAAGCCTCAGGGGGACATTAGCCTTCAGTTCTGCTCTTCAGCCTTATAGCACTGTACTGGAATATTTTCAGTCTTGGTTACTCAATGAAAATCTGTGCTTGGCTTCACCACTAACAGCTTGACAGCACAAGTTCTACTTCTCTTTATCTCTAGTCATTCTTTTCAGCTCAGTGAACCAGAAGACACCCTGAATGATTCATCTAACATTTATAAATTCTCTCTTAATCAGAAAACCTGTTTAGGATGATTTGAGATAAAAAAGACACTAAAAGACATCTAACATACGAATCTACTTAAAAGGAAGACATAATCACCAAAGAAGACTCAAAAATAGCACAGGATCAACATTTCCATGGAAAATAGTGAGGATGACCTTGTGAATCTAAAATCAAATATTTTAGGTATCTTATATCCAGTGGAACGTTAGATATTGTGATCAAAGACTCTTCTGCCTGAAAGCAAAGGTCCTCCTGAAAATAGGCGCACAGGTCAATGAAAGTGTCAGAACTCTTATAGCAAACCATGCATTTGTGTCAGTTGGACATGACGGTGACAGGTATCAGGATGTAAATATAATGAGGAATTTACAGACACACAAATAATTTGTATTACTTTACGTTTTACAATATTTAAAGACGTTGGCCCACATTGATGGCATATTGCTAGAATATGCTATCAACTCATATCTGGGACCCACTTCAATCTCCAGAACAAGACCCCAGAAGTCAAGGGAAATCAGCTGCCCACATGCGGCCACCCTCCATTCACTGTTATGGGAGTTCCAAAAATAGTTGAGCGCTGGCTATGCTATTTCCGTTAATCCCATAGCAGTAAATGGAGTGTTGGCCACACTTGCTCATTACGCCCTCTATTCACTGCTATGGGACTTCCAAAAACAGCACATAGTGATGAATGGAGAGCATTCGGCGCATGTGCTGTCTGCTGTCCTTCACTTTGGGTGTCCTTCTTTGGAGATAGGAGCGGGTCCCAGAGGTGGGACCTGTACCTATATGAAATTGATAGCATGACCATGTGATATGTCATCAATCTCTGAGATGGGCCAACCCCTTTAACCTTTAGTTACGCAAGTAAACTTCCATCAAAAACTGAAAACTTTGCTTTGGCTGGACATTTGCCCTTCTGCCACATTCACTTCCTTTCCCTATTGAAGTCTCCACACTCAACTATCCATAAGCCATTAGAGCTATGTGCAGGAGACTGGAGAGCACTAAGAAAAGCGAAAGCATGTGGAGATACACTAAGGTCCAGGGCACTATATCAATGCCTTAAGCATCATTCAAACGTCAGTGTTTTGGTCAGTGATTTCCATTAGTGATTGTGCGGCAGAACCAGGGTTGGAGCCTCTACAGATATAAGCTATTAGGCCTCTTTCACACTGTCAGTATTTGGTCAGTATTATGCATCAGTGTTTGTGAGCCAAAACCAAGAGTGGAACCTACAGAGAAGAAGAATAATGGAAATACATGTGCCTCTTCTGTATTTTGGACCCATTCCTGGTTTTGGCTTACAAATACTGATGAAAAATACTGACCAAATACTGACTGTGTGAAAGTGGCCTAAGGGAAAGAACTGCACCTGTTCTGTGCTTATAGCCGCACCTAGTTTTGGCTCACAATCACTGATGGAAATCACCGACCAAAACGCTGACGTGTGAATGAGGCTTTATTGTGAGATAAAACCAGGAGAGGAGGCTACACAGACACACCTGGTTTTGACTCATAATCACTGACCAAAACACTGACGTGTGAATGAGGCTTTACAACAGCTCTGTACAAAATGGAGCTGCAATATGTACAGAGACCTACAGAGAAAAGTCCAGGCATAACAGGTGGAATCACTTTGTATCCTGTATTCTAGTTATGTAGAGAGAAATATAAAACAAATAATTATACACGCAGTACGGCTGCAGTAGGTGTGGTGGTAAGACCATGGCTTATACAGATATGCACAACAATACTAGGATTTGTAGTTTGCCTCCAGGGGTGACATGAATCCCCTCATCCAATTTCGAAAACAGATACATTAGCCTTACTAGGAAAAAAAAAAAGAATCTCAAGTACAACGCTGTGGCAACATAAATTCCACAAAAAAAAATAATGGAAAGAAAAACACTGTGGAAAGAGGTAAAAGAACAGAATTCATTTATGTCTGGGGCGAAGTGTAACGCAAAAGAGAAAGTTTCAGTTCTATGTGTAGAAAATGTTAACTTTGTACTGGAATTAGGAACAAGTTAAGGGGGTTGTTTGAGGTTCAGACAAAACCAAGAAGCAGGCCAAACCTGCAAAAATTAGAGAATTATATAAATAAAAGTTAAAAACGTAAAGGTGGTTTCTCACCACAGACAACACCATTTACATTGGAGCTGGCACTGGTATGCCCAGCTAATAACTGAACATAGTGATACATAGCAACATTCCTGCTCATAGACAGGGACCCCCTCTAGGATAACCATTTGCACCTAATAGGGCATATGGACAGGGGTTCTCTCATTAGACAACTTCATTAATGTCAAAACTGTGCTCTGGTTCTGTGTCAATGCTTGCCCTCAGGCCTGTGTATGGGTTTAGACTTCCCCCATTCATAACCAGACACATTTTCATTTCATTTACTCCATGTAAGTTGGAAAACAATTACTTTTTTTCCATTTGGCTATTTGAACAACTTTGCATCTTTAAAAAAAAAAAACTAAAAAGTTTGTTTTTCACAATTTTCCTTCTTTTTACAGCACAAATTGCAACTAAAATACCCTTTATTAGATTGTATTCCCATTCCATTTCAAGTCATTTTTTTAATAGGGGATATATAGTTCATGGTTGTTAGCTAAAAGTTGAAGTGTGGTCTAGTAGTTGCATTATTTTATTTTTAATTTTGTTTTAGACTTACCGTATTTTTCGCCTCATAAGACGCACCGGCCCATAAGACGCACCTAGGTTTTAGAGGAGGGCAATAAGAAAAAAATATTTTTCATTAGATCTCAGGTCAGACCAGCAATTAGACCCCCAATGTTAATCAGACCTCAGCTCACAGCCGCAATTAGACCCCCAATGTTAATAAGACCCCAATCAGACCTCAGCTCAGACCCCAATGTTAATGACCCCCAATCAGACCTCAGATAAGAGCCTCATGCCTCTCTTCAGCCCCCATATGCCCCCCAATGCCTGTAATTAGCTCCCAATCCCTGTAATTAGCCCCCATATCAGCCCCTAATGCCTGTAATTAGCCCTCATATCTGTAATTAGCTCCCATATCAGCCCCATGCCTCACTTCAGCCCCCATATCAGCCCATCACTTCAGCCCCCATGCCTCACTTTAGCTCCCATATCAGCCCCCATGCCTCACTTTAGCCCCCATATCAGCCCCCATGCCTCACTTTAGCCCCCATATCAGCCCCCATGCCTCACTCCAGCCCCCATATGATTCCCTATGCCTCATTTCAGCCTCCATGCCTCTTATTAGCTCCCATTATGAGCCCAGCATGCCTCAGTAAAAATAAAAAAGCCACTTACCTCTCCTGCTCCTGGACACCAACGCCCGCGCTCTCTCTTCTTCTTTCTGTTGGCTGTGCTGTGCTGTCACAGAGCGCCCTCATGCTGTGCACAGCACAGCCGAACGGAGGTCCAGGAAGCGGTGAGTACAGATTCTTCACCGCTTCCCGGTCCTCTGGTGCTAATGAACGCTTCCATAATGGAAGCGCTCATTAGCATTCACCCCATAAGACGCAGGGGCATTTTCCTCCATTTTTCTTATGGGACGAAAAATACAGTATTTTTTATTTGTTGAATTTATTAATATTTTTACACTTTGTGTACAAAACATTTGGAGGGCTTTTTACCTCATTACAATATTTTGTTTCAGTTTCATAGCTGTTTTTCCCTTATTCCCTGAGATATTAGCCCAAATTACAGCCTCTGGAGACTTACTGCAGAGCTTACCTGGGTCTGTGGCTCTTTTAGTTACCCAAAACTCAACGATCACATGATCACTTGTACGGGAGCAAGAAACATTATGGCCTCTTGTAAGCACCTTTTATACTGCAAGCCAGAAGGTAGGGTCAATAACATGTATTCTATCTATGCCTTCTCTATGGGTTGTTCAGCTGTATGACAACCGGGTCCCCGATCCTGCAGCCACAGACTCAGCAAGGACATTAAAGAACATCTTTCCAGGGTTACATGTAGACCCACAGGACATTTTAAAGCTACATTTAAAGCTACAGTTACATTTGAATTCCGGTCAGGGTTGCTAACCGTCCAGAAATTTCTGGACAGTCTGTAAAAATAGACTACTTTTTTCTCGTGTCCGCGAGAAAAAATAGATGCGTCTGTCGTTTTTTTGAGGATGGAGATACTTGACTAGATTATTTTGGTGGTAATTATCATTATTTTACAGCTCAAAGTAAATGCTGTAAATGCTGTTAATTAACTTTATAAGTATATTGAGCTACAGACATGTATTTCTTATAACCTTTATCATTCATTATGGTTTTCCAATTTGTCCACAAAAAACGCTTGCTGTCCTTTATTTCTGATAAGTTGTCCTGAAAAAATTTAAATTCTGGCTGGCAATACTGATTCTGGAGGCCTGATCCAGCTGAGGATCAGGCTACTGGAGCTCGCTGTATTCAGCATTACCGGATACGACCATGTACCACCAGATCCCCATTGACTATGGGTTTCACCAGAAAAATACTGCTACATGCATGCATTCACAACATTACTATGAACAAAACCTAAGTTGGCCAACAGTCCACATTTAATTAAAGGAAATGTGTCACCAAAAATGTTATCTGCCAGTTAAAACCAGATAGCAACATATATCCTTTTTTTTCTAATCTGATTTTATGTTCTGATTGAAGATTTTTTTACTCTATTTTCTGAACATGATTATGTGGGCGGCCATCTTCCCTCAGCTGTGAACGGCATGTAGGAAGCATTAAGAAAACTGCTTTACATCAGCCCCATGGGCCATAGACACAATAGTCAGGAGGGGACCTCAATGACTTCCATGGTAGAGCTTTCTAGGCATGTTGTGTGATCTGTGTAGAGGTCATTGTACAAGAAAATAAGAGATAAGCTCTGACAATCTCCTAGTGTGAATGGAGGATCCTGTATTATCTATACACAGAGGTGGTATCTAGGGATAAGCGAATCAACTTCGGATGAGACATCCTAAGTTAGAGGGGGCGCTCTGTACAGTATTAGAATGTATTGGCTGTATTCGGGTAACAACTTCATAAATTAATTTGTACTGTAAAAAACATTTCCCGAACTCGCGTTCAGTTCCAAGATACCAATCAGTGCTGCTGGTGTTAGTCTGTGTAGTAAAGTTTGTACCTTTACTACAAGCTGATGGTAATTCATTCATAAACATCTAGTAGAAATAATAAAGGAATGGCACAACATAAAGCCATAAGAATAGATGTTCCAGAATTGTTATTACATAGGGAACATGAAATGACAGGTCCTCTTTAAATTCTGATTTTCAGATATGCTGGGTTAAGAGTATTGTTTTGCCATGTGCATGATTACTTGTTTAATACTGATTTTTTTTTTTTTTAATGGTGCTAATGGGTATTAATGGTTCTGATGTTCACTAGCTGAATGATGGCTGCTCCGTGCTTCTGCAATAAAGTTAGGATGACCTTGTCCTCAGACTCCTTTGTCTCTGTCTTTTCCTGTTCTATTCAAAATGTTCCTCTCATCAGGTGGCATTTTTCAACTTGATGGCATTTGCAAGAGCATATGAGGACTGTAAAAACATTAATATGTAATATCTATATTATATATACTTTCTTAAAGCAAGAACTATAAAATCTAAACATTTGCAATGTAATGCACTGCTCCAGCATGAAAATGTCAGATCCATGTGGCTGATGTCCTACTGAGTACCTCATTTAAACTGGCAGTAAAAAGGCAAATTTATAGCATGGCAGTGAAAAAAAAAACAATTACAGGTACAGTCACTGAATTTCACTATAGATTATATAAAGATAAGTGGAGCAAAGGAATAAAAGTACAATGCAACAGCACTCTGCAAACCAAATAAAGTACAAAAATGCCATAGTAATGAAAGTATTCTGGTGCTAATGCTATGCTTATTTTGTAAATTTGAGATTCTTGGCAAATACATTTTGTACAAAATTATTTGGGCCCATCTGCCAAATGTCAAAGCGATCTCTGTAAGACGGGAACCTAACACTAAATGCTACCTGTTATGTGCCACCATAAAATTCAGGGAGTGTAGGTTCCACATGCATGCTGGGTCCACTCTGCTTTTTATCATTTTTGGTGCCAAAATGGCCTCCATTTAATCCAGGGAATGCAGGTACCAACATGCATTCCAAGCCCACCTTATACCTCTCCTGGCCCACCCTATACCTCTCCTAGTCGTGCACCCCTGACCAGCCTGTCTGCCCCATAGGCTGATTTTAATTAGTGTAAGTATAAAGCTGTAGCCTGCTCTCCCTGCACTCACTGGAAGCCTTTTGGCACCAGGAGAGGTACAGAGTGGACTCTCATTGCATTCATTGGAAGCCATCTGGTGCCAAGTGTGGTATAGGGTGGGCTTGGCATGCATGTTGGTACCTGCAAGTGCTGCATTCTCTTCATTTACCTGCATGCTGCCTCTTATATAGCATTGTAGTTATCGTTTCCTCAGCTGTAATTACCCTGCACAGCCATTACAATGGAGACGATGCACATGTGGACACTGAAATTGATGCATTGCTCACACAAACTGCTCCTTCAGCTGATCGAGGTTCCTGGAGTTGGACCTTTGTATATCTGATATTGATGATCTATCCTGAGGATAGATGATAAGGATCTGTAGCCCAGAAAACCCATTTAACCCACAGATTCTGTCTGTCACAGATCATTTTTGAATGTGTTCTTTCTCCTGTGTCAGGTTCCTTAACAGCTGCAGTGTGTATTGTACAGTTCTGATTTCAGCTGCTGAAAATCAATTAAATACAACTCAGACACCACAAACCTTCATTTAGAAAAGGAAGGACATATCAATCAATAATGGACGGGAATCCCTACAGACTTTTGAGAAAGAAATTCTGCAGCACTTGAGGTGGGTATTATAAGGACTTATCTACCTGCTGGTATAAATGATAAAAAATATTCACCTCTCCTGACATGCCTGTTTTAATAGCTCCATGCATTCCCTATGTAATAATGATTCTGGAACATTTATTCTTATGGCTCTATGTTGTCCCGTTCCTTTATTATTTCTACTAGAAGTTCTGAGTAAATTGCTAGCAGTCTGCAGTAAGGGTAAAGAGGGGTGGTAACTAGAGATGAGCGAGTAGTGTTCGATCGAGCCGGTATTCGATCGAATACTACGCTATTCGGCATACTCGATTTCAATCGAGTATAACGGCGATGGCGCACTTAGAATTCGTTTCCCCTCCCACCTTCCCTGGCGCTCTTTTTCCACCAATCACCATGCAGGGGGGGTATGACAGGCACGCTGAGCACGCTGGCAGCGCGAAAACGGCGTCTACATGCATTGGCTGGAAAAACCATGTGACCTCGAATATTAAAAACTCAGCTCTTCCTGCTCGTACGCATATGCTGCGTGAACTTAGTCAGGGACAGAGGCTGGAGAAGGGAGAGACAGGTTTTAGCTGTTGGACAGGCAGGAGCGTGATTAAAAGCCCTTATCAGGGCTACTACAGTGGACTTCAGTGATAGCTTACTACAATATAGACTTTACAGAGAACGGCTGCTGTATTCAGGGATAGCTGCTGGAGTAGGGACAGAGAGAGGCATTAGTGGTGTATTAGGTGCTCTGCTACATACCAAACTATATTTGGCACTACTGCTGTGTACCTTGAAAAATACAATATATAGGTTTTATAACTGGCAACTGTACTGTGCGTTCTCTTGCAAAGTAATTTCTCATAACTGGTGTTCATACACACTGTCTGATCACTTAGTACACGGCTGTGTACCTTGAAAAATACAATATATAGGCCTTAACTGGCAACTGTACTGTGCGTTCTCTTGCAAAGTAATTTCTCATAACTGGTGTTCATACCCACCGTCTGTTCAGTTACTACACGGCTGTGTACCTTGAAAAATACAATCTATAGGCCTTAACTGGCAACTGTACTGTGCGTTCTCTTGCAAAGTAATTTCTCATAACTGGTGTTCATACCCACCGTCTGTTCAGTTACTACACGGCTGTGTACCTTGAAAAATACAATCTATAGGCCTTAACTGGCAACTGTACTGTGCGTTCTCTTGCAAAGTAATTTCTCATAACTGGTGTTCATACCCACCGTCTGTTCAGTTACTACACGGCTGTGTACCTTGAAAAATACAATCTATAGGCCTTAACTGGCAACTGTACTGTGCGTTCTCTTGCAAAGTAATTTCTCATAACTGGTGTTTATACCCACCGTCTGTTCAGTTACTACACGGCTGTGTACCTTGAAAAATACAATCTATAGGCCTTAACTGGCAACTGTACTGTGCGTTCTCTTGCAAAGTAATTTCTCATAACTGGTGTTCATACCCACCGTCTGTTCAGTTACTACACGGCTGTGTACCTTGAAAAATACAATCTATAGGCCTTAACTGGCAACTGTACTGTGCGTTCTCTTGCAAAGTAATTTCTCATAACTGGTGTTCATACCCACCGTCTGTTCAGTTACTACACGGCTGTGTACCTTGAAAAATACAATATATAGGCCTTAACTGGCAACTGTACTGTGCGTTCTCTTGCAAAGTAATTTCTCATAACTGGTGTTCATACCCACCGTCTGTTCAGTTACTACACGGCTGTGTACCTTGAAAAATACAATCTATAGGCCTTAACTGGCAACTGTACTGTGCGTTCTCTTGCAAAGTAATTTCTCATAACTGGTGTTCATACCCACCGTCTGTTCAGTTACTACACGGCTGTGTACCTTGAAAAATACAATATATAGGCCTTAACTGGCAACTGTACTGTGCGTTCTCTTGCAAAGTAATTTCTCATAACTGGTGTTCATACCCACCGTCTGTTCAGTTACTACACGGCTGTGTACCTTGAAAAATACAATCTATAGGCCTTAACTGGCAACTGTACTGTGCGTTCTCTTGCAAAGTAATTTCTCATAACTGGTGTTCATACCCACCGTCTGTTCAGTTACTACACGGCTGTGTACCTTGAAAAATACAATATATAGGCCTTAACTGGCAACTGTACTGTGCGTTCTCTTGCAAAGTAATTTCTCATAACTGGTGTTCATACCCACCGTCTGTTCAGTTACTACACGGCTGTGTACCTTGAAAAATACAATCTATAGGCCTTAACTGGCAACTGTACTGTGCGTTCTCTTGCAAAGTAATTTCTCATAACTGGTGTTCATACCCACCGTCTGTTCAGTTACTACACGGCTGTGTACCTTGAAAAATACAATCTATAGGCCTTAACTGGCAACTGTACTGTGCGTTCTCTTGCAAAGTAATTTCTCATAACTGGTGTTCATACCCACCGTCTGTTCAGTTACTACACGGCTGTGTACCTTGAAAAATACAATCTATAGGCCTTAACTGGCAACTGTACTGTGCGTTCTCTTGCAAAGTAATTTCTCATAACTGGTGTTTATACCCACCGTCTGTTCAGTTACTACACGGCTGTGTACCTTGAAAAATACAATCTATAGGCCTTAACTGGCAACTGTACTGTGCGTTCTCTTGCAAAGTAATTTCTCATAACTGGTGTTTATACCCACCGTCTGTTCAGTTACTACACGGCTGTGTACCTTGAAAAATACAATCTATAGGCCTTAACTGGCAACTGTACTGTGCGTTCTCTTGCAAAGTAATTTCTCATAACTGGTGTTTATACCCACCGTCTGTTCAGTTACTACACGGCTGTGTACCTTGAAAAATACAATATATAGGCCTTAACTGGCAACTGTACTGTGCGTTCTCTTGCAAACTAATTTCACGGCTGTGAAGGCAAAGTATTGTAAAAAAAAAAAAATGCGGCGGGGGGCTAGCGGAATCGGACGTGGACGAGGACGGGGGCGCGGAAATGCTGTTGGGGGCCTTGTTGAAGCCAGTGGGGATACAATGCGTGCTGGTGAGGGTCAGCCAGGATCCCGCTCATCCAGAATCCCTGCCTTTATGGGACAGTTAAGCAGGGGGCGGGTTACACCGCTGTTGAGGCCTGAGCAGGTTGAACAGGTGGTGCAATGGATAGCCGATAGCGCTTCCACACAGTTGTCCACCAGCCAGTCATCCACACAGTCTCACTCTGACCCTCCTTCCTCCACACCTGGCCAACAGAGTCATCCCACCCTTGACCCCTCCCAGGAGCTCTTTTCGGGTCCTTTTTCAGATGTGCCGGAAGAATCCCAGGAGCTAGCAGAGGAATTTGTTTGTAGTGATGCCCAACCACTTGAGTATTCGCCATCTCCTGCTGATGTGGACCCTGAACCAGCATCTGTTATCATGAGCGATGATGATGATGATGAGACGCAGTTGCCATCAAGGGAGGCTGTTGGAATGTCCAGTGGGCAGGAGGAGGAGCAGAGTGAGGAAGAGGAGGTGGTGGATGACGAAATGACCGACCCCACTTGGCCAGGGGTGATGTCCAGCGGGGAAAGCAGTGGAGAGGTGGTGGTCTGCGCAGCACCGAAAAAGGCAGCAAGAGGCAGAGGGATGTCCACAGGCAGAGGGATGTCCACAGGCAGAGGGATGTCCACAGGCAGAGGGATGTCCAGAGGCAGAGGACAGTCCAGACAGAGAAGTGAGGCCACAGCCAGCAGGGCCGAAGCTGTTCCCGGCAGCGGGCAGTCGCGCGAAGCTCCCCCATCGAGGCCTCGTACTTCTGTGGTGTGGAGATTTTTTAATGTTTGTGCGGATGACAAACTGAGCGCGGTTTGCACACTCTGCCACTCAAAACTGAGTAGGGGCTCTGAGAAGAGCAATCTGACCACCTCAGGCATGCGGCGTCACTTGGAAGTCAAGCACTGGGCTGAGTGGGAGAGAGCAAACGCAATACAAACTGCGCCCGGTCCTGCTGCCACTGCCTCTTCCCCTTTGTTGTGTGCTGCCACTGCGGTCCAGACCTCCAGCCAGGACACCTCCACATCTGCCTCTGCCTCGGCTACTTTGGGGCCTTCTCCTTCAGCCTCCCCTTCCCCCGCCTCTTCGCCTGCACCCTCACACTCCTCGTCCCAACAACTGTCCATCTCGCAGGCGTTCGACCGCAGGCGGAAGTACGCCTCGAGTCACCCCCAAGCCCAAGCCTTAAACTGCCACATCTCCAAACTGCTGGCCCTGGAGATGTTGCCGTTTAGGCTTGTGGAGACGCAGGCCTTCCGCGACCTGATGGCGGCTGCCGCACCTCGCTATTCCGTCCCCAGCCGCCACTACTTTTCCCGGAGTGCCGTCCCCGCCCTGCACCAGCACGTGTCGCGTAACATCAGGCGGGCCCTGAGGTACGCAGTCAGCGCAAAGGTCCACTTGACCACCGACTCGTGGACAAGCGCTTGCGGCCAGGGACGCTACATCTCTTTGACGGCACACTGGGTGAATGTAGTGGAAGCGGGGACGGGGTCGCAAACAGAGACGGCCTACCTACCACCCCCGCCCAAGATTGCCAGCATGGGTTCTGATAAACCCCCTCCTCCTCCTCCTCCTCCTCCTCCTCTGCCTTAACATCGCCCTCAGCCGCTAGCTGGAAGCGTTGCAGCACTGGCGCGGGGAGACGTCAGCAGGCGGTGCTTAAGCTCATCAGCTTGGGCGACAGGAAGCACAGCGCCCCAGAGGTGAGGGACGCCATATTGCAGCAGACGGAGATGTGGCTGTCGCCGCTGCAGCTAGGACCAGGCATGGTCGTGTGCGATAACGGCCGTAACCTGGTGGCGGCTCTGGAGCTTGCCGAACTCAATCACGTACCATGCCTGGCCCACGTTTTTAATCTGGTAGTCCAAAAATTTCTGAAGACTTACCCCAACCTGGCAGAGCTACTGGTGAAAGTGCGGCGCTTGTGCGCTCACTTTCGTAAGTCAACTGTAGCTGCTGCTAGCTTAAAAAAACTCCAGCAACGCCTCCATTTGCCTGAACATCGGCTGTTGTGCGACCTGCCCACTCGCTGGAATTCCACCTATTCCATGTTGGCCAGGGTGTGTGAGCAGCAGAGAGCATTGATGGAGTACCAGATTATGAATCCACGCGTGCCTCCAACTCAGCTCCCTCAGTTTGCCAACCACGAGTGGCCATGGATGGCAGACATATGCGATGTACTGCGTATCTTTGAGGAGTCCACCAAGAAGGTCAGCAGCGAGGACGCTATAGTGAGCGTAACCATCCCGCTCCTAGGCGTCCTTAAAGAATCCCTCATCGCAATAAGGGAGAACGCATTGCACGCAGAGGAGACGGGGGTAGGAGGAGACGCAACGGAGCTACACAGTCAGACCACACTTTTGTCTGCTTCACGGTGGCAGTTGCAGGAGGAGGAGGATGAGGAGGAGGACGACGTGGAGGTGGCTGTGGAAGAGGAGGAGGATGCTGGCGGCGAGGGTAGCAGTCAGGCTGTGTGCGTCCCATTGGTTCAGCGCGGATGGGGCGGAGAGGAGGCGGAAGAGGAAGAGGAGGAAATGGCAAGTGATCCTTCTGGTGGGGGCAGTGAGGTCATGCCTATTCAGAGTCTGGCACACATGGCTGACTTCATGCTGGGCTGCTTTTCCCGGGACACACGTGTTGTCCGGATAGTGGAGAACAAACTGTACTGGGTCTTCGCAATCCTGGACCCCCGGTATAAAGATAACGTCTCTTCTTTTATTCCGGTAGAGGAGAGGACAAATCGATTGCTGGAATACCAGAGGGAACTCGTGCAGAACATGATGGAGATTTTCCCACCCACCATCGCTGGCGGCAGAGAGGAGAGGGTCTCCCAGAGTCCCACAACATCTATCAGGCCCACAGCCACCAGGGGAACACTCTCCAAGGTGTGGGACACGTTCATGGCACCCCCTCGTGCAACTTCCATCACTGCGGGGCCCGCTATCAGCAGGAGGGACAAGTATCGGCGGATGTTGCGGGAGTACCTGGCAGACCGTAACCCTGTCCTCCCCGATCCCTCGGCGTCCTACACTTACTGGGTCTCCAAGTTGGACACGTGGCTGGAACTGTCCCTGTACGCCTTGGAGGTGCTTGCCTGCCCTGCCGCCAGCGTGCTATCAGAAAGGGTGTTCAGCGCAGCCGGGGGCATTATAACCGATAAGCGCAGCCGCCTGTCAACCGACAGTGCCGACAGGCTGACGCTAATCAAAATGAACAGCAAGTGGATTGACCCGGACTTTGCTTCTCCAACCGTGGAAAGCAGCCAAAAGTGAAGTGCCATCTGTATGAAGTGCCATTTCCTCCTCCACCTCCTCCTCCTCCTCCTCCTTAACCGCCGTAGAATTGCTCCGTAAATAAGAAAAATTTATATATTTATGGCTCACCTCTTGGGCCTCCACATAATTTTTAAGAGGTCTCACCTCTTGGGCCTCCACATAATTTTTAAGAGGTCTCACCTCTTGGGCCTCCACATAATTTTTAAGAGGTCTCACCTCTTGGGCCTCCACATAATTTTTAAGAGGTCTCACCTCTTGGGCCTGCACAAAATGTTTAAGAGGTCTCACCTCTTGGGCCTCCACATAATGTTTAAGAGGTCTCACCTCTTGGGCCTCCACATAATTTTTAAGAGGTCTCACCTCTTGGGCCTCCCACCTTGGCCCACATAATTTTTAACAGGTCTCACCTCTTGGGCCTCCACATAATTTTTAAGAGGTCTCACCTCTTGGGCCTGCACAAAATGTTTAAGAGGTCTCACCTCTTGGGCCTCCACATAATTTTTAACAGGTCTCACCTCTTGGGCCTCCACATAATTTTTAACAGGTCTCACCTCTTGGGCCTCCACATAATTTTTAACAGGTCTCACCTCTTGGGCCTCCACATAATTTTTAAGAGGTCTCACCTCTTGGGCCTGCACAAAATGTTTAAGAGGTCTCACCTCTTGGGCCTCCACATAATTTTTAACAGGTCTCACCTCTTGGGCCTCCACATAATTTTTAACAGGTCTCACCTCTTGGGCCTCCACATAATTTTTAACAGGTCTCACCTCTTGGGCCTCCACATAATTTTTAACAGGTCTCACCTCTTGGGCCTCCACATAATTTTTAAGAGGTCTCACCTCTTGGGCCTGCACAAAATGTTTAAGAGGTCTCACCTCTTGGGCCTCCACATAATTTTTAAGAGGTCTCACCTCTTGGGCCTCCACATAATTTTTAACAGGTCTCACCTCTTGGGCCTCCACATAATTTTTAACAGGTCTCACCTCTTGGGCCTCCACATAATTTTTAAGAGGTCTCACCTCTTGGGCCTGCACAAAATGTTTAAGAGGTCTCACCTCTTGGGCCTCCACATAATTTTTAAGAGGTCTCACCTCTTGGGCCTCCACATAATTTTTAAGAGGTCTAACCTCTTGGGCCTGCACAAAATCTTTAAGAGGTCTCACCTCTTGGGCCTCCACAAAATCTTTAAGAGGTCTCACCTCTTGGGCCTCCACAAAATCTTTAAGAGGTCTCACCTCTTGGCCTGCACAAATCTTTAGAGGTCTCACCTCTTGGGCCTCCACAAAATCTTTTAAGAGGTCTCACCTCTTGGGCCTCCACAAAATCTTTAAGAGGTCTCACCTCTTGGGCCTCCACAAATCTTTAAGAGGTCTCACCTCTTGGGCCTCCACAAAATCTTTAAGAGGTCTCACCTCTTGGGCCTCCACAAAATCTTTAAGAGGTCTCACCTCTTGGGCCTCCACAAAATCTTTAAGAGGTCTCACCTCTTGGCCTCCACAAAATCTTTAAGAGGTCTCACCTCTTGGGCCTCCACAAATCTTTAAGAGGTCTCACCTCTTGGGCCTCCACAAAATCTTTAAGAGGTCTCACCTCTTGGGCCTCCACAAAATCTTTAAGAGGTCTCACCTCTTGGGCCTCCACAAAATCTTTAAGAGGTCTCACCTCTTGGGCCTCCACAAAATCTTTAAGAGGTCTCACCTCTTGGGCCTCCACAAAATCTTTAAGAGGTCTCACCTCTTGGGCCTCCACAAAATCTTTAAGAGGTCTCACCTCTTGGGCCTCCACAAAATCTTTAAGAGGTCTCACCTCTTGGGCCTCCACAAAATCTTTAAGAGGTCTCACCTCTTGGGCCTGCACAAAATCTTTAAGAGGTCTCACCTCTTGGGCCTCCACAAAATCTTTAAGAGGTCTCACCTCTCTTGGGCCTGCACAAAATCTTTAAGAGGTCTCACCTCTTGGGCCTCCACAAAATCTTTAAGAGGTCTCACCTCTTGGGCCTCCACAAAATCTTTAAGAGGTCTCACCTCTTGGGCCTGCACAAAATCTTTAAGAGGTCTCACCTCTTGGGCCTCCACAAAATCTTTAAGAGGTCTCACCTCTTGGGCCTCCACAAAATCTTTAAGAGGTCTCACCTCTTGGGCCTCCACAAAATCTTTAAGAGGTCTCACCTCTTTAGCCTCCACACAATTTTTAACGGGTCTCACCTCTTGGGCCTCCACATAATTTTTAAGAGGTCTCACCTCTTGGGCCTCCACAAAATGTTTAAGAGATCTCACCTCTTGGGCCTCCACATAATTTTTAAGAGGTCTCAGCTCTTGGGCCTCCACATAATTTTTAAGAGGTCTCACCTCTTTAGCCTCCACACAATTTTTAAGACGTCTCACCTCTTGGGCCTCCACAAAATTTTCCATGAGCCTCTGGCCAGCCCACGGCCTCTTCCTGCCTTTTGCGGTCCTACGCATCCCTCCACATCCCCACTGCTTTACCTGCTAGACATGACACTGGGCCAGGTCGGGTCACTGATATCTCTAGCGCCAACAATTTGGGCATTTTAAGGCTTCTGCATGTGTTTGAGTTGTTTTTACATTTTAAAGAAGACATGTCTGACCACATTTCACACACACACACAATGACAATTAGGGGTGGGGTCTATTTGCTTTCCCCCTTGCCTATGCCATCTGTGGTTGTCATAGGCAACGTGATTTTAAGGGGTGCAGAATTTCATCTTCTTTTTTGTCTAGTTTGGCTTGGGGTCCATGGCAATGTAGAGGAAAGAAGGTTTCCTTGTATGGTCTCACTTTACAGAGAGGTTAGATTGTCCTTGGAGTGTATTGTTGAGAGGCTGTGATAGTGGCGTAATAGTGCGACTTGGGCGCGTTATATGCACCCAGACATGCTTCCCCTGCTGTCCCAGTTGCATTCCAGCAGTGTTGGCATCCTTTTCTGAGGTTTCAGGGTGGACTTGGTGACCTCCAAGTGGTCGAATTGAGATTTCCAAGTGGCGAGCATTTTTTTCCCATAGACTTTAATGGGATTCGATATTCGGTCGAATAGTCGAATTTCGCGGTCTATTCGAATCGAATTTCGAACTTTCGAATATTTCACTACTCGCTCATCTCTAGTGGTAACAAGTTAGGGTTGTGTCCCTGCACAGTTTGACAATGGCAGCACTGATTGGATAGAGTGAGAGTTAGAATATACCATGCATATTCTAAACAAAGTTTTAGTATCGGGTTCAGATAGAGTAGTCCGAACCCAATTCGCTGGAGCCTACTGATGACTCGGGGTAAAAAACGGTGTATAGGCAATAAATGACATTAAATACCAGTAAATAAAAGTCTCAGAAAAAACATTTAATTTACAACCAGTTGCTAAGCAATGTAGCAACCAGATGCCAGTCATATAGCTCTTAGCTTGGTGTTCGCTGTTATATGGTGCCATGCTTCATTGATGTCAGTGGTGCTCAACAATATCTGCTTAACCATGCGATCTGGTGTTCATGTTTAGTGTTTGGTGGGTCCACATGACACCTGTCAATGACTTATCTCCTGTGGTAACAAACGAACATGCATTTTGAAATGCATCATCCCTGAACCTTCTTTCCCTTGAAATTAGCCCCCACATTACCATCTAACGTGCATGGCCACCCGGAAAGATCACCAGTGATATGTGGCCACTGGCTGGAGGGAAAATTGTTCACTTCCAGGTTTTAGAAACATCATTATTAACAATACTGTAAATCACCACTGAAGGTTGGATGTTCCTCGATGCAATATGGTCCTACATACAATATATGGGTCCAAATCTAATAGAAACTCTAGGGTGAAAAAAGGTGTCTAGGCAATAGATGGTGTTAAAAGAATATGGACATCTTCATACATTCTGTGGATTAGAGGAAGATATGAATATTGCTGCCTTATTAACTGCTGTGTACATATGGTTCCCTTCAAACACTTATTATCACTAATTAAAATCCATAATTAAATGTTAAGTATAGGTTATACTGAAAAATGCAGACGAGTGACAATATATAAGGCTAATGATGATCATCAAACTGATGAAGTGACGCATATATTTTAACTCCATCAGTGCTATGCAGCCGATGATTGTGGTTAGCATTGCTCTGATATTATAGTTTCCGCATTGAATGGGTCAAGGTTTCTAAGCGGTTGAATTCCGAAGTGATGACACTGCCACTCATCGTAGTAATTACTGTACAATTACTGAAAAGGCAATGACCTTTGGGTTGGAATTCTGTAATCATTTTTATGCTTCAATGTGAAGGGGTGTCATTTAACCTTTAAATACTTTGTATCAATTACGGCACAGTATCTATTTCATGCCAGTGTTTTAATGCAGTAGAAATAAATAATATTCTAGTATTCAGGAAACGCAAAAGAAGGAAACAGCTCTAGTGGTTAAACCGCTGGCTACTGTTCAAGACTAGGGAGTTTTCCACATGACCTTGGGAAAATACGGCTTAACTCATTAGGTGATGAGGAAGCAGAAGCTGCATGGTAAATAAGGATGGTATTTGATGGTTTATTCTTTTCTAAAATGGGTATTTTTCGGGGTATTTGAAATAAATGGCCGGTAGGCATATATTGTGCCACTCCATTAATTGTCTATGGAAACGCTAGAGATAGCCAAGTAGAGCACTCAACTATTTCTAGTAGTCCCATAGAAAACCAGAATACTCCTTTGATCTTGTGATACAGCCTTTGGCCTTGTAGTTGGTGTAGATTACAGGGATAGGGGGTCGCATCTTGGTTGTGACAAGTGGCATTCACTGTGCATGTTTTTTTCCCCCCACAATTGGGATTGCATTTAACAAGTAATAGAGGTGTTAAGGTAAGGCCACATATAGCGACTGTTTGGTGGTAAAAAAACATTTTTGTAGGAAAAAAATATAATTTTAGTCAAACGCTGACACTATCAACTTCTCTAATAAATTTGCCCATGTTTGAATATTTCAGATGATACACAACCAACCACTTTATGAAAGATCTTCCAAGCTTCTGGCAATACATTTGGCCATTACTTGCCAGTGTAATCGAACACTTATGTGTATGGCTACATTGCAGAACAGTTATTTACCAAACAAATGTTTGTTCAATGGTTGCTCAACCATTAACTAACAATTTCATGTGTTTGGCTTCCTTTAGTGAGCACTTAGGTCCTAAGTACAAGTTCAAAGCCATATGAAGGGGAAAGGGGTCTTCTAAAAGTACTTCCAATACGTTTTTTTTCTTGTGCACAATATTCAATGGCTAAATGGCACATTGAACTGAAATGGGAAGATGAATATTTATTGAGAAAGAGTAGACACAAGCTACATACTGACCTGTCAGACAATACAAAACAGACACATTGTTTGCTTGGTGAAAAAGTGACCTTCTTATACAAAAACATATCTGATGCGAATATAAAAAATCTGCGTTATGAAGGACATGCAAGGTGCAATATCCTTAATGTGAAGGTTTATCTGTGCAAATGGTACAAATCATAACTTGTCTCGTGTTTGGGTCTGTACCCAGTGATCTTCATCAATAACTAGACTGAAGAGGATGCATCACTCCCTCCTGTGTAGTCTCACTTCTTTGTCTGCCTAGAAAACCTTCAAATCTCTAAATATGGCCAAACATTTTTTGAGACTGTCACAGATAATTGCTGGCATTGTAATATGCACATAGAAACTATATCCCACATCTGATGATTGTGTCCACTTATCCAGCCCTACTGGAAACTAGTTGAATCCACATACAAAAAATGGTATATGTTGAGTTTGCTTACCTTCATATACTGTAAACTTTCCAACTCTGTAATGACATATGATATTTGTCTTTATTTGCTGCATTTCGATAATAAGAAATGTGCAAAAAAAGTGGATTTTAAATTAGATCTAATGAACCTGAAAACATAGTCCAAATTGAAATGAAAACTAAAATGAAGAAATATAGGTGTACATATTGGTTTAATGGTGGCTGTACCTGTTGATTCTTGCAGGAGCAGCCGACCATTTAATGTCTATGGGGGTTGTCCCAGCTATCCTGTAATGGGAGATGTCAATGGGATAACTGAGGGGGCAGGGGGAAATCAGACAAGTGGATTTTAACATGTCTGATCTTTTTGTTCCAAGAGAAGAAAAGCTGCTGTTAGAGCATGCATGTGCATGGAGGTTGGGAGGTATAGTTGTCAGCGAAATGAGTATTTATCAAACAACTACCTGAAGTGTATGGCCCATTTATGTTTGTCATTAAAATTCCCTTTCACTTCAATTGGACTGCATAAGCATTACCATCCAATTGCAGTGAAAATATAATTCTAACAACAGACCCAGAGATTTCCAAGTTAGTAAATTATGGTGAATAGCACCCAGTGAGTTAGCCTCACCACCTTGTTGTATCAACTGTCACAGGATCACAGGGTACAAACGGCGTTCGATGACAGCCTCTGATATGTCAGGGGCAGTGTAAAGATGAATTTTTAATAATAATCATACTCCTTATTTATATAGCACCAATATATTCTGCAGCACTTTACTTTATCTGAGGGTACATGTACAAATCAAACCATAAATCACAATGTAACAAACTAATCAGTAAAAACAATGGTTGTGAGGGCCCTGTTCACAAGACCTCATAATCTATGAGGAAGTAGGGGAGGCACAAAAGATAATAAAAAGTACATGTTTTGTACAATTCTCCAGCCATTTTAGCTTAATTGGGGCTATTAAACTGCACCGGAGAGTCACCTTCTGATGCTTTTGAGGTGTGGGTGTAGTGAATATTGTTGGATGAAAGAACTTGAAGAATAAGATTGAAAGGGGTAAATGAAGAAGAGTTAGATTAGGGAAAGTGATAGGCCACACTAAAGAGATGTGTTCTTCAGGTGCAATTAAAACTGTGGGAGTTTGGAATTAACCTTATTGTCTGGATCAGATCAATGTTAGATGTAAAAATTGGCAGAATGAAGAGTACAGGTAGGGTGGAAGACAGAGATGAAGAGGAGATATAGGGAGGTGCAACACTGTAGGGAGCTTTGTGGGTGAGAAGTTTAAATTGAACTATATACTGTATATGAAACCAGTGCAATGGCTGCAAAAGGGTGGAGAAATTAGTGTTGTTTCAGAACAGCTGGAGTGCCAGAGGTTGCAGATCCATGTCATAGAATATTTAATGAAGGTACATGTTTTTAGTTACAGCCCATTTCCTGCAGTGATGGACTCATGGACTTATTGATGGGCCTATGGACTCAGATGATCTACAAAGGAAGGTAGTTTGATTCAGGGGCGTAGCTGTAGGGGAAGCAGGGGAAGCGACTGCTTTGGGGCCCAGACCCACAAGGGGCCCCCCTAAGCAGGAAGACTAAAAGATTTTATTGTCAGGGGCCCCTCAACAGTATTATACAATGACATTATATACAGTGACACTGTAAGAGTTTGAGTTAAATCTTGATTAGCCACAGGAGTGGGGGTTGCATGTGAGTTGGGGGTTGCAAAGAAGTTGCTGAGGGCCCGTTCAAAAATTTGCTGTGGGGCCCAGTCAGTTGTAGTTACGCCACTGGTTTGATTAAAGACTATTGAAAGAGACTATTATGTAGACAATGGCTAAAAGTCTTTTCACCAGAGGCTGTAATCAGCTTGCCAAAAAGGACTCAGAGCAGGCCTGCTTGTTCAAGCCTCAAACTGCTTAATATTGCTTCTGTAGTGCCCTAGAGCAGGAGTACTTAGAAGTCTGGACATTTGTAGACATTTGCCTATTTCCCCTATGCAAATTCATCAACACTTTGCTTTATTTCACTTTAAAGGGTTAACATGCATTGACGTGTATTGTTTAATAGTATGTAAATGCATTTTATATGTATGTTGTGATATATATCCTGTTTATTTACATTGTATTTGCGGGGCTCTGTGGAAAGGGTTAATGAATACTGGGACTTTGAATGAGAAGCTGGTAATTTTACATAGCTGCCATAGGGTTTAAAGAAGAGCATGTTTTTGAGGGAAAAAGCCAGACTTGTTTACCACCAAAACCAGACAGACTGACCTTTTGAATGTCTGGTTTTAGATATGTTGTCATATCTGTAAACTCTTTTTTCTCTGGAAAAACTGCTGTGTCATTGCCATTGAGTATCATTGAAGCTCTAATGTAAGTCTATGCCAGATGGGAGTGGTAACTTTGTAATTGTTTGTGCAGAATTTCTCCACTCCACCCCTCAGACTAGACGTTTCCAGTCTAGCTAGAAATGGTATATAAGGAGAGCAGTCAGAGCATCTAGTGTTCCTCAGTTAGGCATCAGTGCTTGTAGGGGGGAGATCATGCCAGTCTGCATGAGTGACCAGAATAAGACACTAAGATGGGGACAATGAGCCACAGACCATGGGTCACCAGCCCTGTGACCAAGGAGCCACCCAGACTACTGAGCTACAGACCGTGGGCCTCCAGCATTTGACCAGGGTACCAGCCTTCTGAGAAAGGGACAGCTAGCTCAGGCATTTCCTCAGTATCAAACTCTTCTTCTGCCAGGGAGGAGACTGGAGAAACCAGTCCTATGCCTTGCCTGTATTATTTTGAGCCTGAATTTCTCCAGAAAGAAGCACACTGGTTTACTGTAGACCCTGACTCCCTTGACTTATTTCCCATTGGGGCACCATGCCTTACAATCCCTTCCAGAGAGCAGCAACACGTTGTGACACCTTGACAGCAACATTGTTATGGAGGCCTTTCTCAGTCAAGATCATGCCAGTGGTTTGAAAGCACTAGACTTAGCAACAGATTCAATACCCATGCAGTGCAGCCTAGGGCTCAATGGAGACCTCAAGAATGACATCTTTACCTTTCAGGTTGACCAAGAACAAAGGTCTTTCAAACAACAAGGTATCTTATCTATCATAAACAATGTATAAGATCAACTTTGGGTTTGTAGCTCCTGTGACCATCCAAGATGAGACTCTGCTCAGAGAATCAACTACAAATACACATGATTGGGACTCCCCACTTTCCCCAGAGAAGCCATTGTGGTTAACATGCAGAGACTCTCTAAAGTTATTGTCTAACCTACTCATACCTAGACCATATGCTCACATTCCTCCTGCAGAGATTCAGAAAACTGTGTATATTTTGTGATGCTTCAGTAAAGGCTATGCTTGTAGTCATTTATCTTAAAACAATATACATTAAAGACCTAGGGGGGAGTTTATCATGAGGGGGATATTTGAAGTCAGTTTTGGTGGATTCTGTGTTGGTGTTGCTGCGTGTTATTTGATTAATTTGTCTTGCCCTTAAACCTAACACTTTTGTCTAGAAAAGCTACTCCAGTTATCCTACTTCACCCTTCTACTGGAGTGAAACTGCAAAATTTTTTGTGACCTTTTAAAAAAAGTCTCAGTGATAAATCTGAGGTGAAGTTAATTAACATAGCTAACCACACCAACACTTTAAAACTACAGTGAGTGGTGTAAAAGTGCAAAAACTTTGTAACGGATAAAACAAAGCTGGAGCTACGTCCTGAGCCTAAAATACCAAGACTGGAGCTTTGTGCTGCAATTCTAGGAGTAGAACTAGCAGAATTAGTTATGGCAAAAATAGATTTGAAACTTGATGACACAGTGTTTCATATAGACAGCAAAGAAGAGCTACACATGCTGTTGAGCTACATATACAATGAGACTAGAATATGTTATATCTATATAAATAACAAGTCCAAAGGATTATGAACCAACACAGTCTACCCTGCAATGTTATGTACCTGACCACCACCCATCAGATGATGCTATGACAGCTGTTTAAGCATCCTAAGAAAATCTGTCATCAGCAAGCATGGAGATTGGGTGCAATGACAGCAATGGTGACATTCTCGTTGCACCAAAAGCCTAATTTGTATATTAGGAAAAATGTATCATGACTCGGCAATGGCGCCTCAGCAGAGGTGACTCTTGGTCTTCCTTTCCTGGGGCGGTCCTCATGTGAGCCAGTTTCTTTGTAGCGCTTGATGGTTTTTGCAACTGCACTTGGGGACACTTTCAAAGTTTTCCCAATTTTTCGGACTGACTGACCTTCATTTCTTAAAGTAATGATGGCCACTCGTTTTTCTTTACTTAGCTGCTTTTTTCTTACCATAATACAAATTCAAACAGTCTATTCAGTAGGACTATCAGCTGTGTTTACACCTGACTTCTGCCCAACACAACTCATGGTCCCAACCCCATTTATAAGGCAAGAAATCCCACTTATTAAACCTGACAGGGCACACCTGTGAAGTGAAAACCATTTCAGGTGACAACCTCTTGAAGCTCATCAAGAGAATGCCAAGAGTGTGCAAAGCAGTAATCAAAGCAAAAGGTGGCTACTTTGAAGAACCTAGAATATAAGACATATTTTCAGTTGTTTCACACTTTTTTGTTAAGTATATAATTCCACATGTGTTAATTTATAGTTTTGATGCCTTCAGTGTGAATCTACAATTTTTATAGTCATGAAAATACAGAAAACTCTTTGAATGAGAAGGTGTGTCCAAACTTTTGGTCTGTACTGTATGTGTTTATGCAAATAGCTGCATAGGGAGGTGGCCGGTGACAGATTCCCTTTAAAAACACAACATGGCTCACAGGGCCAACATTCCTATACAAGCCAGTACTCGACACTCTTAAGGAAAGTACATATGGACTGTTAGAGACAGAATCTGATGCAGAGATTTACCCCAAGGTTTTTGAATTTGCCACTACAGTTTCTAACAGCTTGGGTCCAAACGTTTCAACAGGTTTTCTACTTGGAAGTCACTAACTGGAGCTATAGCTTGCCTGATTCACAAAGTTAGATCCTTTGGAGCCACACTAACAAAATGAGAGCACTGCAGAGCGGGCTCTATTGTTCCAAGGCCTATAAGTGAGAGAGACATTACTATCTATACTTTACAGACAAGGAAAAAATTGCAAGCCAGTAAACCCAACCGGTTGCTCTTTTAAGAGACTATCAGGAATAAATTACCTTTAGAACTGTTAACAAATGTGTTTCCGAGTGAAGATGGAAAAATCACAAAAATGGAAGTCAACATTTGCAGGCAAAATGTGCCTCAACCTTTCCTCAGACCCGAACTGATTTTTCTGCTCTCTCCAGAGATTCCTTAGGCCACTTTCACACTTGCGTTTGCAGGATCCATTTGTGAGATCCGTCCAGGCTCTTACAAACGGATCCGTCATGATAATACAACCGTCTGCATCCGTTTTGAACGGATCCGTTTGTATTATCTTTTACATAGCAAAGACGGATCCGTCATGAACTCCATTGAAAGTCACGGATCAGTTTTCTGTTGTGTCAGACAAAACGGATCCATCCCCATTGACTCACTTGATATTGTGAGTCATGATGGATCCGTTTGGATCAGTTTCCATCAAACGGACACCAAAACGCTGCAGGCAGCGTTTTAGTGTCCACCTCCAAAACGGAATGGAGACTGAACTGAAGCAAACTGAAGCAAACTGATGCATTCTGAACGGATCCTTTTCCATTCAGAATGCATTAGGGAAAAACTGATCAGTTTAGGACCGTTTGTGAGAGCCTGTGACCGATCTCACAAACGGATCCTGCAAACACAAGTGTGAAAGTAGCCTTAGTATGGTATTCTTGGGATACCAGGCAAGGAATGGCATGCCTTCAGCAGCTATCTGTTAATTGTAAATTTATTGTACTTGTACAGTCATGGCCAAAAGTTTTGAGAATGATACAAATATTAATTTTTACAAAGTCTACTGCTTCAGTTTTTATAATGGCAATTTGCATATACTCCAGAATGTTATAAAGAGTGATCAGCTTAACAGCAATTACTTGCAAAGTCAATATTTGCCTAGAAAATGAACTTTATCCTCCAAAACACATTTCAACATCATTGCAGCCCTGCCTTAAAAGGACCATCTAACATCGTTTCAGTGATTGCTCCATTAACACAGGTGTGGGTGTTGATGAGGACAGGGCTGGAGATCAATCTGTCATGATTAAGTAAGAATGACACCACTGGACACTTTAAAAGGAGGCTGGTGCTTGGCATCATTGTTTCTCTTCTGTTAACCATGGTTATCTCTAAAGAAACACGTGCAGTCATCATTGCACTGCACAAAAATGGCCTAACAGGGAAGAGTATCGCAGCTAGAAAGATTGCACCTCAGTCAACAATCTATCGCATCATCAAGAACTTCAAGGAGAGAGGTTCCATTGTTGCCAAAAAGGCTCCAGGGTGCCCAAGAAAGACCAGCAAGCGCCAGGACCATCTCTTAAAAGTGTTTCAGCTGCGGGATTGGGCTACCAGCAGTGCAGAGCTTGCTCAGGAATGGCAGCAGGCAGGTGTGAGTGCATCTGCACGTACTGTGAGGCGGAGACTCTTGGAGCAAGGCCTGGTCTCAAGGAGGGCAGCAAAGAAGCCACTTCTCTCCAGAAAAAACATCAGGGACAGACTGATATTCTGCAAAAGGTACAGGGAGTGGACTGCTGAGGACTGGGGTAAAGTCATTTTCTCTGATGAATCCCCATTTTGATTATTTGGGACATTTGGAAAACCGCTTATTCGGAGAAGACGAGGTGAGCGCTACCACCAGTCTTGTCTCATGCCAACTGTAAAGCATCCTGAAACCATTCATGTGTGGGGTTGCTTCTCAGCCAAGGGAATCGCCTCTCTCACAGTCTTGCCTAAAAACACAGCCATGAATAAAGAATGGTACCAGAATGTCCTCCGAGAGCAACTTCTCCCAACCGTCCAAGAGCAGTTTGGCGATCAACAATGCCTTTTCCAGCATGATGGAGCACCTTGCCATAAAGCAAAGGTGATAACTAAATGGCTCAGGGAACAAAACATAGAGATTTTGGGTCCATGGCCTGGAAAATCCCCAGATCTTAATCCCATTGAGAACTTGTGGTCAATCATCAAGAGACGGGTGGACAAACAAAAACCTACAAATTCTGACAAAATGCAAGCATTGATTGTGCAAGAATGGACTGCTATCAGTCAGGATTTGGTCCAGAAGTTGATTGAGAGCATGCCAGGGAGAATTGCAGAGGTCCTGAAGAAGAAGGGTCAACACTGCAAATATTGACTTGCTGCATTAACTCATTCTAACTGTCAATATAAGCTTTTGTTACTCATAATATGATTGCAATTATATTTCTGTATGTGATAAAAACATCTGACAAACACACATAAAAACCAGAGGGCAGCAGATCATGTGAAAATATAATATTTGTGTCATTCTCAAAACTTTTGGCCATGACTGTACATGCTGTTATAGCTCCACTAGTGACCGTTTGTGCAAGCAGTTTCTAGCTAGCCAGCATTTAATCCTTGGATGTCCCAAGCGGGCCATTGTATCACCTATGACACTAGTGACATCATTTTAGTTCACTGCAGCCATCTTTTTCCATGATCAGCTCAAGGACATGAAGCATCTCTAATCCTCCTCCACACCCAGACTTAATGTGGTATCGCTGCTATATTGAGGTTATTAGCTAGCATTGCAGGATGTATATTCATGCATACTGATTTTTTGTATTGTATGTAATCTGTATTTTATGCGCATATGCACCACTAAAAACAGCATATTAGTGGTGGTGACATCACCAGGCTTACTGCTAGGCTGAAGCCCCCGTCTAGCTTTCCCATGGAGAGCCCGGTACTTCACCTGATCTCAAGAAAATTCCCTTGCCCTGCACGATTCAGCATAAAAAGCTCAGATGCTCCACTAATTCATGGTGAATGAGTGCAGATATGGTTGTGTCCGGTTTCAGCTCTGAACCTGGACAGACCCTTTAAGCAAGGTTAAAGTTTCCTAAAGTGCTTTACATTACATTCTATTTCTCCACCATTCTGCTGGAGGTACATGGTTTAATGTTTAATTCAATCTTCACGTTGAAGAACCACAGGTGATACTTCTTCACAGAACTGTAGGATTCTTCATTTCAGGTTAGCCACCGAGGGATCGTTGTCAGGGACAGACTGAGGTGAGGGCTAGTGTGCATACTATAGGAAAATGGTCCAATGTCAGGGCAGGTAGAGAAAGCTCAATACGGAGGTCAGGCATAAATCAGATCAGGCAGCGGAGGAATAGAATCCAGTAAACTGGCAGAAGTTGGTATTTCAGCAGACAACAGAATACAACATATCTTTGCAGGGAACTAACCAGCTGGGGAAGAAAAAGTAAAAAGGCGGAAGGCAAGTCCTCGCCACTGGTAAGCCGAGATCCAGGACTGGTAAGACAAGCAGCAG
>ONZH01023558.1:0-107500 GCA_900303285.1 Rhinella marina | reverse complement strand
AGAATTTGGCATGAAGGGGGTGCTATTTAAATTTTTGCCTCAGGCAGCACAAAGGCTATGTGCTTCCCTGCCCCTGGCCACAAAGCACTGAGGGAAGAGGGGCCCCATGATGAACTCTTGCACCAGGGCCCATGAGCCTGTAGCTACGCCCCTGTTTCCTAGCAAACCATGAAGCTAAGTTAATGAAATATTTAATTGCAATTTATGTTGCATATATTATAGATATATAGAGACAGACAGATAAAATCCAAATTTAAGCAGCAGTAAAAATACCCAAAGAACATTGTGTGCAAGCAGCCATGGATACAACCTCCGTAACAATGAACTGAATAAATTCTACAGCGCTCCTGTAATGGTTCACATGTGCTGTCCTTAATAATACATTTGAACAACTTCGGGAGAGCTGCAGAATTTCATCGATAGATAGATAGATAGATAGATAGATAGATAGCTTTTTAAATAGCAGTAATCTTTCAGATTGGTCTGTACTGTAGTTTTATGTTTCAGGATAGTGACTACTAGAAATGTGGACTTTCAAATATCCTCTTTTTAACCTTCTGTTCCGTACAAACTGTCTTCAGGTGCAACAAAAATAATTGTGAAAAGAAAGGGAGGTATATAAAGAAACGAAGGGATGTTTGTCTCATTAATCTGCCACCTGGACAAGAGGATGAAGGAAGGATTTTTCAAACCTCTGCTTCTCAGGGCTCTGCTTATCCTATTGCCTACACCTTGTATTGTTAGATCTCCATCAGTTTATCCTTTAGATCTTAGGGATTACTAACAGGAGGGGCCCCTCCACAGATTTCAATTAATTAACCATGTCCCAAAGCATGTATGAATCGGAAATCTACTGTTCTTCTTACCCGTGAAGAAGAAAGAAACTGGTTTGCCAATATAACATGAAAAACATCATTATAAAGACATAAAAATAGGTGCAATGCAAAGAAAAACAGACTGAAATCAGAACTTCATAGACAGTAAATGCAATGGGATGTTGCTGGCACATAGATGCCAGTCTTAAACATTAGCATTTGGAAAATAAAAATGCAAGAATTCTATAACATCCATTAAAACAATTATCTTTCTACTTATTATTTGTAATAAATGTATTATTGATAATGAAATGTAGGTTTGTCCCTATGTACTGCCTGAAGTTAGGCTTCTCTCTGATCTCTCTCTATTAACCCTTTACTGTATTATAATGGAGGCTTCAGGTCTTAAAGCATAACTCCAGCTAATCATGAAGACTTGATCGTTCTCCTCAGAGGCGTAGCTAGAGGTTCAGCACAGGGGGGGCGAAACATACTTGAGTGGGCCCCCCACTTGGCTTCCCAAACGCACGTTTCCAACTTCACAGGCACATACTACTAGTTGTGGTTATAATATTGTATTAGAAAGATTACTATATAAACTGCTAGATCATCTATGCTGCTAAGTACAGTACAATAGACTTTCTACATACCCTACTCTAAATACTCTACCACATAATGCAGTGAAATATAGGAGTAATAGGAGTAAAAAACAAGAGGACTCCTATGTTAAAGGAAACCTGTCCACAGTTTTTACATCACTAAACTAACAGTCCCCTGCCCCCATCAGACCTCAGATCATCAGAATGTGCCCCCCATCAGACCTCAGATCAGCGTATTGTGCCCCATCAGACCTCAGATCAGCAGAATATGCCCCCATCAGACCTCACATCAGCCTACTGTGCCCCCATCAGACCTCAGATCAGTGTATTGTGCCCCATCAGACCTCACATCAGCGTATTGTGCCCCATCAGACCTCAGATCAGCAGAATGTGCCCCCATTAGTCCTCACATCAGCCTACTGTGCCCCCATCAGACCTCAGATCAGCGTATTGTGCCCCCATCAGACCTCCGATCAACAGAATGTGCCCCCATCAGACCTCAGATCAGCGTATTGTGCCCACATCAGACCTCAGATCAGCAGAATGTGCCCCCATCAGACCTCAGATCAGCAGAATGTGCCCCCATCAGACCTCAGATCAGCGTATTGTGCCCCATCAGACCTCAGATCAGCGTACTGTGCCCCCATCAGACCTCAGATCAGCGTATTGTGCCCCATCAGACCTCAGATCAGCGTATTGTGCCCAATCAGACCTCAGATCAGCGTACTGTGCCCCATCAGACCTCAGATCAGCAGAATGTGCCCCCATCAGACCTCACATCAGCCTACTGTGCCCCATCAGACCTCAGATCAGCGTATTGTGCCCCATCAGACTCACATCAGCCTACTGTGCCCCCATCAGACCTCACATCAGCGTATTGTGCCCCATCAGACCTCAGATCAGCGTATTGTACCCCATCAGACCTCAGATCAGCAGAATGTGCCCCCATTAGTCCTCACATCAGCCTACTGTGCCCCATCAGACCTCAGATCAGCGTATTGTGCCCCCATCAGACCTCCGATCAACAGAATGTGCCCCCATCAGACCTCAGATCAGCGTATTGTGCCACATCAGACCTCAGATCAGCATATTGTGCCCCCATCAGACCTCAGATCAGCAGAATGTGCCCCATCAGACCTCAGATCAGCGTATTGTGCCCCATCAGACCTCACATCAGCGTATTGTGCCCCATCAGACCCAGATCAGCAGAATGTGCCCCCATTAGTCCTCACATCAGCCTACTGTGCCCCCATCAGACCTCAGATCAGCGTATTGTGCCCCCATCAGACCTCCGATCAACAGAATGTGCCCCCATCAGACCTCAGATCAGCGTATTGTGCCACATCAGACCTCAGATCAGCATATTGTGCCCCATCAGACCCTCAGATCAGCAGAATGTGCCCCCATCAGACCTCAGATCAGCGTATTGTGCCCCATCAGACCTCAGATCAGCGTACTGTGCCCCCATCAGACTCAGATCAGCGTACTGTGCCCCCATCAGACCTCAGATCAGCGTACTGTGCCCCCATCAGACCTCAGATCAGCGTATTGTGCCCCATCAGACCTCAGATCAGCGTATTGTGCCCCAATCAGGACCTCAGATCAGCGTACTGTGCCCCCATCAGACCTCAGATCAGCAGAATGTGCCCCCATCAGACCTCACATCAGCCTACTGTGCCCCCATCAGACCTCAGATCAGCGTATTGTGCCCCATCAGACCTCACATCAGCCTACTGTGCCCCCATCAGACCTCACATCAGCGTATTGTGCCCCATCAGACCTCAGATCAGCGTATTGTACCCCATCAGACCTCAGATCAGCAGAATGTGCCCCCATTAGTCCTCACATCAGCCTACTGTGCCCCCATCAGACCTCAGATCAGCGTATTGTGCCCCCATCAGACCTCCGATCAACAGAATGTGCCCCCATCAGACCTCAGATCAGCGTATTGTGCCACATCAGACCTCAGATCAGCATATTGTGCCCCATCAGACCTCAGATCAGCAGAATGTGCCCCCATCAGACCTCAGATCAGCGTATTGTGCCCCATCAGACCTCAGATCAGCGTACTGTGCCCCCATCAGACCTCAGATCAGCGTACTGTGCCCCCATCAGACCTCAGATCAGCGTACTGTGCCCCCATCAGACCTCAGATCAGCGTATTGTGCCCCATCAGACCTCAGATCAGCGTATTGTGCCCAATCAGACCTCAGATCAGCGTACTGTGCCCCCATCAGACCTCAGATCAGCAGAATGTTGCCCCCATCAGACCTCACATCAGCCTACTGTGCCCCCATCGAACCTCAGATCAGCGTATTGTGCCCCCCACCAGACCTCAGATCAGCGTATTGTGCCCCCATCAGACCTCAGATCAGCGTATTGTGCCCCCCATCAGACCTCATATCAGCAGACTGTGCCCCATCAGACCTCATATCAGCCTACTGTGCCCCTATGAGACCTCAGATCAGCGTATTGTGCCCCCATCAGACCTCAGATCAGCAGACTGTGCCCCCATCAGACCTCATATCAGCAGACTGTGCCCCCATCAGACCTCATATCAGCCTACTGTGCCTCTATCAGACCTCAGATCAGCATATTGTGCCCCCATCAGACCTCATATCAGCAGACTGTGCCCCCATCAGACCTCATATCAGCCTACTGTGCCCCTATCAGACCTCAGATCAGCTTAATGTGCTCCCATCAGACCTCAGATCAGCGTATTGTGCCCCCATCAGACCTCATATCAGCAGACTGTGCCCCCATCAGACCTCATATCAGCCTACTGTGCCCCTATCAGACCTCAGATCAGCGTATTGTGCCCCCATCAGACCTCAGATCAGCAGACTGTGCCCCCATCAGACCTCATATCAGCAGACTGTGCCCCCATCAGACCTCATATCAGCCTACTGTGCCCCTATGAGACCTCAGATCAGCATATTGTGCCCCCATCAGACCTCAGATCAGCATATTGTGCCCCCATCAGACCTCATATCAGCAGACTGTGCCCCCATCAGGCCTCATATCAGCCTACTGTGCCCCTATCAGACCTCAGATCAGCGTATTGTGCCCCCATCAGACCTCAGATCAGCAGACTGTGCCCCCATCAGACCTCATATCAGCAGACTGTGCCCCCATCAGACCTCATATCAGCAGACTGTGCCCCTATCAGACCTCAGATCAGCCCACCCAGCCACATAGGATTAAAATAAAAAACTTTACTTACCTGTTCTGCGCTGCGGCTGCCCTCCGGTCCGCGCTCCGCTCTCTTCCCTGGCCCGCGCACACTATGACCTGACGCTGCGTGCAGCGTCATGTCATAGTGCGCGCCGCCAGGGAAGAGAGCAGAGCGCGGACCGGAGGGCAGCCGCAGCGCAGAACAGGTAAGTAAAGTTTTTTTATTTTAATCCTATGTGGCTGGGTGGGCTGATCTGAGGTCTGATGAGGGTCCCTAAATACAAGTGAGCGCTTCCATAATGGAAGCGCTCACTTGTATTCGCCTGATAGAAGGCAAGGTCATCCTTGCTGGGGCCCCCCCTGAGTCACTGGGCCCGGAGCCGTCGCCCCCCCTGCCCCCCCGGTAGCTACGCCACTGGTTCTCCTAAATCCTTATGTGCACTAACTGTGCAGCGTTTCTCTTGTTCATTCGGACGTTCAGGAGTTCTTTGCCTTCAGTTTCTGATACATGAACACGTTACTTCTGGTTTCCCATATTAGAGCTCGCGGGGCTAATATTTCAGTCTTTCAGTAAAACATTTGTATTTAACAGAACGCCAAACCTATGATAAAAGTAAATAGGAAATAAACTTGCCCTCTGAATGCTCCTGAAATAACGTCATTTTTGTTTTTAGAAATGCTGCAGAGAATGCAGGAATTAATGTCTGATTACTCCATTTTGAACAGGGTAATGGATGTAGAGGTGGAGAATAACCAAGGGGCAGGGCTTTACATACTTGATACAGCAGGGGATTTCAAAACCAAGCCAAAACGGTTCAGTTTTGTCCCCATGCATTCTGAATGGAAAGAGATCCATTCAGAATGCATCAGGATGCCTTCCGTTCCATAAGCATTCCGTTTTGTGACTGGACACAAAACCGCTGTAGGCTACAGTTTTGTGTCCGGTCATCAAATTGGAACAAATCCTGAAAAAAAACCGAATCCATCAGCCATTGACTTTCAATGTATTTAGTGATGGATCTGATTTGTTCTGTTTCGATTCCCTGAAGGAACGGATGCATACTGATACTGGTGTAATCAAATGGAATCATTTTAGTCAGTTTTTTTGATCTTCTGTGGGATCCTGAATCAAAATGAATATGTCAAAGTAGCCTTAGGTGGATCATGGCTGGCCAACAGCTATCTCTCCATACACGTGCATGCTCTGCTCAGCCAAGCTTACATGGTCTGCAGTTGAAATCCTGGGGCTTTATCTATCTGTTAGGAGGGAGGTCCCCATAAACATTACATGGTTAGCTGGTTCCATGGAAATCAGTGGGTTCGGCAATCACCACTTATGTATATTGCCAACTTTGCAGCTAAACAGTATACAGTAATGAGGAGGAATATGAGGGACATGTCTGATCTCCTAGGACACATGGAAGATTGCTTTATATTTTCTCAGTTTTTGTTGTAATGTAAAGCATAAAAGCAAAGGAAAAAGGAGATTAAAGGAGTTTTCCCCGGAATTACTAACTTTTAAGGGATACCCGCAGCCTGCCTCCACTATGCAAAGATTCATACTTACCTGTTTCCCATTGCTCCAGTGCTGCATGCAGCGGCGAATAGATTCTCTCATCTCTAGTCACAGGGTTATATGGGTATGTCATTGCTGCAGCCAAGTGAAGAGAGATTTCAGAGAACATCACCAGGGTGGCACTGGAGTGACAGGGGATTTAACAAATAAACTTAAAAATGAAGGGAAGCGGAACAGCGCCAGCCAGACTAAAATTTCCAATGCTTTATTATCTAATCCAGATTAAAAACATGCGGTAAAAGCCACAGTAAGATTACTTGTAAATATATGATATAGATGGAGAAACAGTCAACCCATTTCATACTGAGCTTTGATCTTTTTTCATAGCCCTTGAGAAGAAAAGGCGCATTTACATACACCAACTGAGCAGGCAATTATCAAGAAGAAAACATACTTTCCTGATAATTGCCTGCTCATCAGTGGAGTTAAGAGCTGTGTTTAGGTGCAGCAATCTCCTCCACTATATGGGGATGAGTGATGGCTACTTCCATTGGTCATCCTCATGCATATTCAGTTTTTCTGGGCAGCAGATCACTGTTTACACAGCACGATCCACTGGCCAGAAACGATAATGTATTGTGCTGCACAAAAGATGAGGTCACCCATAGAATGAGGTTTGTACCTTTACACAGGCTGTTTGCCAGGACCGACCATTCATATTAATTTTTGTTTCTGATAATTGGCCTGAAAACTGTGCAGTGTGAATCAGCCTAAAGCATGAGTTTTGTTATTTTATCAAATTTCCTCACTTTACCTTTTTTTTTTTTTCATGGAAAACCTCTTTTAGTCTGACAAACTATTCCTGTAGCTGTACTGCAGTAAAAGTATTCCTTGCTAATCACAAGGATATTACCTATTTTTATTTTTATTAGTGTTATAAATGAGCCCGAACCAAAAAAAAAAAAAAAACACACCAAAAATGAAACAGAATACCACAGTAAAAAATACACATTTTTTCTTGCTGGGAAAAAAATTGGAAAAAAAAGCAAATACAGGGTTTTTCCGAAAAATTATTTAAAAATGAATTAACAATATTGCACAATACAGTTTGTCTATTCAAATTCCATGGTAATTTATCATAAGGGGTTTACTGTAAATCATATACACTTGTCCTTTGGATTGTGACCTAAATTCTTCAATAAGAATTCAGATTCTAACTAAGAGAACACTGATTGAACAGTTCAAGGCTACCACCAGGGACAATCTTATTGTGAGAAAGCACTGATTAAACCCTTGAATACTGGAGGTTTTTTTTTCATTTTCATTTTTCTTCCCTGTCTTTACAAAGACATAACTTTTTTATTTTTCAGTTCACATAGACATATGAAGTCTTGTTTTTTTGCAGGACAAGTTGTACTTTCTAAGAGCCAGAAGGGGATCCACTAGGAAGGAGAAGTATAAATCTTTCCCTTATATTTCTGATTCCTCTCTAATCCACTTCTGGCTTTAGCAGAATATCCTGCAGGCAGATCTGCCTCAAAACTTTGACCAAAAAAACTCAGTGTCGCTGTACCTTAAGCCTGTCAGTAGCTGTTGACTGGACTACACTTCTACTCCTGCATAATAAGTAGTCTCCTTAATGAGAAAGAGCACGGCCCAAGACCCCAGCCAGGGTCAATCAGCTAACTAGGGCAATTTTCTCTTCAGATACTCAGTTTGCTTGTCCTTTTGGAAGGAGAACTGACTTGCAAATCTCTTTTGTAGCAGAATATTATTAGTGTTGAGCAAAGCAAAGTATCCAAAGTGAACTTTTCCCTGAAATGGTGGTAAAAATAAAAAAAATATGCTCAGCTCATCCATTTGAACGTGAAGAGGCTGCCGTGGCCATCTTGCTTGAAGGTCCCATGTGAAATCTCCTGCGCTATGATGTATGATGCATTGTGCTGAATGTTCAAGCAGGATGGCCATGGCAGCCCCTTCGTGCTCAAATGGATAAGGTAACTACAATTTTTTTTTAACTGATCAACCCCTGAAAGGCCTTAACGGGGTTCTCCGGGAATTAAGAAAATGAAAATACTTAAATAATATTTCATTATAAATATATTACCAAATACCTTTCATTAGTTATAATGGCTTGTTTTGTCCGGAGAGCAATCAGTAAGAAAAATAAAATGGCTGCGATCCTACTAGTCCACAGAAAACCTGTCCTAATTACACAGGAGGACAAGTTAAAGAGCTGATTCATTCTCCTCTCTTACTTGTCAAGGATTATGATCCTGAATAGAGATGAGCGTATCATCCAAAATTTGCTTCGCCGAATATTCGTCGAAGTTTTCACAAGATTCGAACAAATACGAATCTATTCGACGAAGCTGCGTACAAATTATACGTTATTATGTGGTGTTTTGCAAACATTTGCACACTAATAACGAACGTACACTTGTTAAAGGTACACAACTTATGTGAACACGTACGCATAAGCGTACAAAAGTGCGTACGAATCCTTAGCGTACTATTGTTTTTTTCCAGTTCTGAGGGGGGCGTATCTTCACTTTCCCGCTCTTGCGGGGGCGGAACGTCATTTTCCCACCGCACGCAGAATGCGTAAATTTACTTACGTTTCATGCGTATCTTACGTATAGTTAGCGGTCAAATTTTTGCGTACGTTTACGAATAATACGAAGCAAATCCGACAAAATTCGGATTCGCTTTGGAGAAGAAAATTTCCAAGATTCGATACGAATCTACGAAGCGGCGAATAGATTCGCTCTTCTCTAATCCTGAATAAGTTTAATATGATCTTCAGATGAATGGAGTTCACTAGGAGACATGAAGTGCAGAGAGGATAGTGGGGGTGTAGATAATGGGCAGCAGCACTTGTATACAGTCTCCATTACCACAGTCTGTCCTGTCCATCCTCTCTGTACTTTATGTCTCCTCATGAACTCCATTCCTACAGAGAGGATACTTGACAAGCAGAGCAGAGAGGAGGATGAGGCGGCTCTTTTCCTCAGTGTTGTGAAGTAACTTATCCTCCTGTGTGATTAGGACAGGTTCTGTGTGTACTAATAGCACAACAGCCATTTTATTTCTCCTAATGATTGCTCCTTAGACAAAATTAACCAAAGTTAAAGCTAATGAGGGGTATTTGGGAATATATTTATACTAAAGTAATATTAACGTATTTTCATTTTCTTAATTCCCAGAGAACCCCTTTAATATTAATCTCAGATGCTGTGATCAGCAATGGCGGCAAGTGGTTCAATGATGGGGGCAGTGCCATTGCTATTACCCGTCATTGCACTTGCTACTTAAAAAGAAATGTGCTTTGTGACAAAGTAATTCGTCATGGAGGAAATTTTCTTTGTAAAATTCTGCAAAGCAGAATTTTAAAGAACTTCGTTCATCTCTAAATATTATGCATAGGTCTCTCTCTCTGGGACTTTAATAGCACTTTCAATTTGGGTAAAATCAATTTGCAACTGAAATTAATTTCAAGAAATTAGCTCATCGTCATATTTAACCTAACAACTCGGCAGATCAACATGAAGGCATGAGGGCCCCACCTTCTGGAGTGACCCATTTTCACCTACTAGAGGGTACTTGCAATGCTATTAGTGAAGGCGTTAATGTTAACATAGCTAATCCAGGACCTTGTGATGGGTATGAGAATCCGTGTACTATAGAAAGAACCAGTATCAGGTGACATCTTCTCAGATGACAGGGAAGGGAAACCCCCAGAATACCATTAATCAGGATATATATATTTAATATATATCTAATATATAAAGCTGTGTATGAGTGTATGAGTGTATGTGTGTGTGTGTGTGTGTGTGCGTGTGTGTGTGTGTGTCCGCTAAAGGAATCCGCACCGCTGCAGCTACAATCACAAGATTTGGCACACATGTACATCAGGTGTCCGGGAAGGTTTTGGAACAGTTTTCAACTCTCCAGGACGTACCGTTCCTGAGATATTCCCAAAAAAATGCATTAGCCAATAGTAGCCTGGTCACATGACCCTTATCAGCCAATAGAAGCTCACAGGCACACATCAGGTTTCTATGACAACCTAGCCAGTTCACTGCTTTAGGTCTGCATTAAAGAGGCAGAGCACTGTGGATGACAATGGTAAATGGGTATTCTCGGTTACCATAACTATAACTTATGTTTTAGACTAACTCATCATGAATCATTACCTCATATAATGTAAATTTTACATATTTACTGTTCAGTAGTAATAAAAGATGTTTTCTTCCACTGCTACCCACCTTCCTCCTAAATCAGGCATCGACCTGTAATTCCGGCCACCGTCAAAAGAAGGACTTAAAAGCACCACCCCCACCACCCCCAGATCCCACTAAGTCACGCCCCTGACTCAGTCAGGCCACGCCCCTTCCATGCTGCATTTGACCGGGATTAAAAATATTGGTAAAAATCACCTTCTGTCAGCTGCAGGGGTGGGGGGGAGGGTGACTTTCTCCCTGCAGCTCATTGCTCAGACTGCACGGTGCTGCTGCTGAGAGTGCTGCTGCTGTGTCCATCCAGGCCCTGCGCATGACAGAGGACAGGGAGTCTGAAAGCCAGACCGTCCAGCCTAAAACAAGACCTCTGGCCACCCTAGGGGCAGGATGATGTTAGGGTGGCCAGATGTCCGTCTTTAGGCTGGACAGTCCAGTTTTCTGGCTACCTGTTCTCCGTCCGATGCAGTGCCTGGACAGACACAGGGATGTCCACCCTTTCAGTAGCTCACACTCAGACAGCTTCTCCTCCATGTCTTCACGAAGCCAGGGGGGCGTGGCCTCATGTTTAGTGATGTGTCTTCATGGGAACTGGGGGCACTGTTTCACGTTTGGGGGAATGGCCGGTGAGGTCTGGCTTTCTGGGGTGAAGACAGTGGCCACTCTAGCTGCTGTGGAGGTCACAGTTAAAGGGGCGGGCTTCTGTAGAGGTCACTGTTAAAGGGGTGGGCAGCTGTAGAGGTCACTGTTAAAGGGGCAGGCTGCTGTAGAGGTCACTGTTGAAGGGGCAGGCTGCTGTAGAGATCACTGTTAAAGGGGCGGGCTGCTGTAGAGGTCACTGTTTAAGGAGCGGGCTGCTGTAGAGGTCACTGTTTAAAAGGCGGACAGCTCTAGAGGTCACTGTTAAAGGGGTGGGCTGCTGTAGAGGTCACTGTTAAAGAGGTGGGCCGCTGTAGAGGTCTCTGTTAAAGGGGCGGGTCGCTGTAGAGGTCACTGTTAAAGGGGCTGGCCGCTGTAGAGGTCACTGTTAAAGGGGCGGACCGCTGTAGAGGTCACTGTTAAAGGGGCAGGCACTGTAGAGGTCACTCTCGATATCTTTTAATGACACACACACAAACAGTAAAAGAAATAAATTAAATATACCCGGGCGAAGGCGGGTCCTTCAGCTAGTAATTATATAAAGCTGAGTGTATGTATGTGTGTATGTATGTATGTATGTATGTTATGTCCGCTAAAGGAATCCGCACCGTCGCAGTTACAATCCTGAAATTTGGCACACGGGTACATCAGATGTCCGGGAAGGTTTTAGAACAGTTCTCAGATCTCCAGGATATACCGTTCCTAAGATATTCCCAAAACATGCATTAGCCAATAGAAGCCTGGTCACATGACCATTATCATCCAACAGAAGCTCGCAGGCCGTTAGTCTCCACACACAAACAGTTTAACACCAGGTTTCCATAACAACCCAGCCAGTTCACTGCTGTAGATCTGCTTTAAAGGGGCAGAGCACTGTGAATGACACTGTTAAAGGGGTATTCCAGTTACCATAAATATACCTTATGTTTTAGATTAACTCATCATCAATCATTACCTAATATAATGTAAATTTCACATATTTACCGTTCAGTAGTGATAAAAGATGTTTTCTACCCACTGTGTTTCCTCATAAATTACCATGGCACTGACCTGTAGTTCAGGTCACCCTCAAAAGAAGAACTTAAAATCCACACCCCCAGATCCAGCTAAGCCATACCCCCTACTCGATCAGGCCACACCCCTTCCCACTCTGCAGCCAATGGGGATTGAAAAAAATGAATGTAAAAATCAACTTTTGTCAACTGCAGGGGTTGGAGGGAGGGTGACTTTCTCCCTGCAGCTCATGCTCAGACTGCACAGTGCTGCTGAGAGTGAGCTGTTCAAAAGGACATCCCTGTGTCCGTCCAGCCAGGCCCTATGCCGGATGGAGGACAGGGAGTCTGAAAGCTGGACTGTCCAGCCTAAAACCAGACTTCTGGCCACCCTAGGGGCAGGCTGCTGTTAGGGTGGCTAGACAGTCCGGTTTTCTGGCTTCCTGTCCTGCATCCAGCGCAGTGCCTGGATGGAGACAGGGATGACCACCCTTTCAGTAGCTCACGCTCAGACAGCAGCTTTGTGCTGTCTGAGCGTGAGCTACAGCAACTGACTGACAACTCTCAGTCACTAGAGCCCTCAGACATAGCTCCCTGTGGCTGACTGAGGGGGAGAGAAGCACCAGGCTGTCCCTAGCTCACCTTCAGGTCAAGAATTTCTTCTTATCCTCCATGTCTTCTTGGAGCAAGGATGTGTGGCTTCATATTTAGGGGTGTGGCTTCATGGGGACCAGGGCATGTCTTCACATTTGGGGGTGTGGCCGGTGAGGTCCAGCTTTCTGGAGTGAAGCCATGGGTCACACTAGCTGCTGTACAGATCACAGTTAAAGGGGAGGGTGCTGTGGATGTTACTGTTAAGGGGGAAGGCTGCTGTGGAGGTCGCTGTTAAAGGGGCGGGCACTGTGGAGGTCACTGTTAAGTGAGGAGGGGACTGTGGAGGCCACTATTAAAGGGGCAGTGGGGTACTGTGAGGTCACTGTAAGTGACCCGGGGTACTGTGACAGTCATTGTTAAAGGGGCAGTTGCTGTTGAAGTCTCTGTCAAGGGGGCCAGGAATGGTGGAGGTCAATTAAGATGCTACTGTTAAGGGGTGGGTGCTGTAAAGGTCACTGTTAAGGGGGTGGGCCACTGTGGAGGTCACTGTCAAGGGGGTGAGGTGCTGTGGAACTCACTGTTAAAGGGGCAGGCTGCTGTGAAGGTCAAAGTTAAGGGGGTGGGCTGCTGTGGAGTTATCACTGTTGTTGCCTCCTAGTGCACAGTGGACAATTTATCTCAAATGATAATATCCAATGATCCAAAGGATCAAAAAAGTGTCCTAATTTATGCACTATATTAATAAGTAAAACTTAACATTTATTAGTTGTGTTTAATATTGAATAACACAGACAATAGTGATTTAAAACTCTCAGCAGTAATAGTCAGACCTCATGGCCCGGTAATCCTCAAAAGATGTGGCCGCTGTCTATGTTACTACAGCGACCAAGTGGGGGCTTGTCGCTTTACTTCCCTGTTATGCGCTACAGGGATATGTAGTGCTAAAGCAGCTCCTTATTCTAAATTCTAGTAACTATCTGTACCAGGTCTGCCTCTGCTGTCTAAAAACACTTCACACACACACACATAATGCTGCCCCCCGACATGTTTCGCTGGACAACCAGCGTCTTCAGGGGTATGGGCAGATAAGTGTGTTGGGGGCGGGGACCGCCTTTTATAACCTAGGTAGATGACCTCACAGCAATCACACCCCCCTCTGTGTACATGTATAGCCATAATTGTCCCCGATTGGTTCTTACCTTCATCCAGGATGATGCGTTTCTTCCATCCTATCCACTTCTATTACGTGACGTTTCTCACGATATTTCCAAGTTCTCGCGCATGCGCTACAACTTAGAAAATATTTCACATTACACTACAATCGCGCATGTCCAGAAACTTAAAGTCTGAACTGATCAACAGTCGCTCAATGCGCCTGTGTCAGGACTTAGAATCATGTATGGTTTATGGTAGATAGGTATACCTGTTTATTCACCTGGAGTGACCCTACTAACTTTACTATTGGTTTCAAGGGAATGTTTATTATCTATTCTACTTATTCCTATCACTATCATATAGTTTTTAATTCCACACATTTTTTTCTTTATCTCAACTCCACCCTGATATTGGTGGTGTTGACTAATTTTAATTCTAGTCACATTATTATAATTATTATTGTAATTTCCCATATTTAGAAAAAAAAAAAAAGGGAGGGGGAAAGGGAATGTGAAGAGGGAGGGGGGGATTTTTACGGTTAGAGAGGTGGGGTATGTACTAGAGGCCATCAATTCTTAATATTGTAACATATGTATAATGAGTACATTTTTTAAACTTAATAACTTCATATGTGGTCCCTACATTTGTCTGTATTTATTATACTTAGTGTCTGAGTTTTTTTCTTTTTATGTCATAGCCCTTTTATTCCTTATCCTCTTCCCCAAAAAGGGAGCATACGTGAAACCCTCATTTATACCATTTGGTGATAGAGATTCCAGCCTGTATATCCATTTTGCCTCCTCCTGCTGTAATTTGATGTCCAGGTCTCCTTGTCTGGGACCTATCTTCACCCTCTGTATCCCCCAGATTTTTATATCCAATGGGTTGCTCCGGTGCATGGTGCTGAAGTGTTTGACTAGGGGTGTATCATCTTGGGTTTTCAGATTACTCAAATGTCTGGACACTCTCCTCCTTAGCTCCTGTATGGTTTTCCCTATGTATAATTTGGGACAACTGCATTGGATTGCATATACTACACCTGTTGTTTTGCAGTTGATATATTCCCTAATGTCATATTTTCTCCCGTCAACTGGGTTAATAAAAATGTCTGTGTTATTCAATATTAAACACAACTAATAAATGTTAAGTTTTACTTATTAATATAGTGCATAAATTAGGACACTTTTTTGATCCTTTGGCTGCTGTGGAGGTCCCATTTTAAAGAGATGGGGCACTGTGGGGGGATCATTGTTAAGGAGTCGGGGAGCTGTAGGGGTCACTCTTGACATCTTTTAAGGACACACACAAACATTAAATTAAATAAATGAAATATACCCGGGTGAAGCCTGGTCTTTTTGCTAATATATATATATATATATATATATATTATATATATATATACAGTACAGACCAAAAGTTTGGACACACCTTCTCATTCAAAGATTTTTCTGTATTTTCATGACTATGAAAATTGTAGATTCACACTGAAGGCATCAAAACTATGAATTAACACATGTGGAATTATATACTTATATACTACAAAAAAGTGTGAAACAACTGAAAATATGTCTTATATTATAGGTTCTTCAAAGTAGCCGCCTTTTGCTTTGATTACTGCTTTGCACACTCTTGGCATTCTCTTGATGAGCTTCCAGAGGTAGTCACCTGAAATGGTATTCCAACAGTCTTGAAGGAGTTCCCAGAGATGCTTAGCACTTGTTGGCCCTTTTGCCTTCACTCTGCGGTCCAGCTCACCCCAAACCATCTCGATTGGGTTCAGGTCTGGTGACTGTGGAGGCCAGGTCATCTGGCATAGCACCCCATCATTCTCCTTCTTGGTCAAATAGCCCTTACACAGCCTGGAGGTGTGTTTGGGGTCATTGTCCTGTTGATAAACAAATGATGGTCCAACTAAACGCAAATCGGATGGAATAGCATGCCGATGCAAGATGCTGTGGTAGCCATGCTGGTTCAGTATGCCTTCAATTTTGAATAAATCCCCAACAGTGTCACCAGCAAAGCACCCCCACACCATCACACCTCCTCCTCCATGCTTCACGGTGGGAACCAGGCATGTAGAGTCCATCCGTTCACCTTTTCTGCGTCGCACAAAGACACGGTGGTTGGAACCAAAGATCTCAAATTTGGACTCATCAGACCAAAGCACAGATTTCCACTGGTCTAATGGCCATTCCTTGTGTTCTTTAGCCCAAAGAAGTCTCTTCTGCTTGTTGCCTGTCCTTAGCAGTGGTTTCCTAGCAGCTATTTTACCATGAAGGCCTGCTGCACACACCTCTGCACACACCTGCACACACAACTGTCTCCTCTTAACAGTTGTTGTAGAGATGTGTCTTCTGCTAGAACTCTGTGTGGCATTGACCTGGTCTCTAATCTGAGCTGCTGTTAACCTGCGATTTCTGAGGCTGGTGACTCGGATGAACTTATCCTCTGCAGCAGAGTGCTTGACTCCTTCTGGGGGTCCTATGTCCCTTTCCTTGAGCGCTGGCTTTTGCGACTGCACTTGGGGACACTTTCAAAGTTTTCCCAATTTTTCGGACTGACTGACCTTCATTTCGTAAAGTAATGATGGCCACTCATTTTTCTTTACTTAGCTGCTTTTTTCTTGACATAATACAAATTCTAACAGTCTATTCAGTAGGACTATCAGCTGTGTATCCACCTGACTTTTGCCCAACACAACTCATGATCCCTAACCCCATTTATAAGGCAAGAAATCCCACTTATTAAACCTGACAGGGCACAACTGTGAAGTGAAAACCATTTCAGGTGACTACCTCTTGAAGCTCATCAAGAGAATTCAAAGAGTGTGCAAAGCAGTAATCAAAGCAAAAGGTGGATACTTTGAAGAACCTAGAATATAAGACATATTTTCAGTTGTTTCACACTTTTTTGTTAATATAATTCCACATGTGTTAATTCATAGTTTTGATGCTTTCAGTGTGAATCTACAATTTTCATAGTCATGAAAATACAGAAAACTCTTTGAATGAGGAGGTGTGTCCAAACTTTTGGTCTGTACTGTATATATATATATATATATATATATATATATATATAACAATTAACACCAACAATATTTCCAGGATACAAAAGGATTCTTACAAGCTTATTTTTTATGTTATTTTCAGGAAGAATAATTGCCATAGTTTTCAAAGTCATTGTGTAATTTTCCGCATATGTGCTCATATCAAATATTTCTGAATGATCTATTTTACAGTCATGGATGACAAATAGATTCATATTTGTGGAGCAGAATAAAATCAATGCAATGTCTTATGTGCAGGCCCTGCATTTATTAGTAATTAAGTCAAGCAGAGCTGCTTTTCTCTAGGAACAATACTTCCAGTGTCAATCACCTGTCTTCATTCTGTGTGCTACGCACTGCATAGCAAAGTGGTTCTTCAACTTTTCAGTTCAGGAATGAATTCAGGAATGAAATGTGCCAGCATGTTGCTACCTGAGGCTCTGAGCCGTGAATAGATTTATCCTGTAGTGTATCAATAACAAAAGCCATGAGGAGCCAGATTCCCTCCCCGTTCCACGCCCACCATAACACACTGGAGTGCAAGCACCACCATTCACTCCGCAGAGCTGTTTGATTGCTTAAGCCTGGTGGTCAGACAATAGAATCAGAAAGAATGGCTGTTTCCTTCCTTCCTGTTGAGTGTTCTGCCTGAGTGAACAAATTCAATGGCAGTGTGCTTCACAGCAACACTAGGCTGTAGCACAGGCGAAAATCAACAAAGAGCCATTATAGGGCATTTCCAACTGCACTTAAGCCAAGCCACTGGGCTGTGGAATCATCCAGGGAGAAGGGGGCGGGAGACGGTATCAAAATCCAGACAATTCTAGGGACTGAGACTTTGCAAATTTGTTCACAAAACACAGCAAACATCATGGGTAATGTGCGGCCAAGTTACTGGCTTTTGTGGTTTGTCACATTTTACAACGCAATGTTTTCACAAGGTATAAAAGCTGTATTTTTATGCTTAACTCAAATAATACTATTAAAATAAAAGTAGTATAAATATGTATTAGAAAACTAAATGCAATAATCACTAATACTGATGCTCCTTGCACAGGCTTTGCTAACTTACATTATGAGACTCTAGTGGGTGATACAGTATGTTATTGATATGACATGTGTATGACAAGGACTGTGTGCACCACCACCTCTATAAAGCACAGCACTGACAGGACATTTTATATTCTTGTAGGATAATTGCATTTCTCATAAATATGTCAGTATGTGTCACTTGTTCCTTTCGGTTGAAAGCCTGTTTATGTCGGAGGTTACTATGTTCTTTGTATTGACTTCTCTTGATAATAAATATGTCTGCACACTGCGTTAAAACAATAATAAAAACAATAAAAATAATAATAATAAAGAATAATCTAATAAATTAATGATCAGCTTTAACCCCTTGGCGACATTGGACGTACCGGTACGTCCTGGGCACGAGGTAGTTCGTGCTACAGGCCTACGTCCTGCATGTAAACCCGCCCTGCTCAGTGCAGGGGGGGTTACATGCTGTAATGGGGGCTGTTAAAGACAGCCAGCCACCCATAGTGAAGGCCTCGGGGGGAGCCGTGCTCCCCCCATAATGGCGATCGCTGTGATTGGCTAGTCTGTTCAGACTAGCGAATCACAGGATACGGGGGCTGGCTGTAAGGATCTGATCCCCCGCAGTCCGAAACTGCGGGGGATCAGATCCAGCTAAAAGTAAGTAAAATTTTCCCCCGGGTGCCCCCGATCCCCCCACCCTCCTTTCTAATATCATATTTTTTAATTAGCCCCAGGTGCCCCCCCCCCCCCATTTTCAGGATGGCCGAGCGGTTAAAGCAGAGTGTCAGCATACAGCTGACACTCTGCTTCAAACGGCCGGCATCGCTGCTGGCAGCGATGTCGGCCGTTTAACCCCTTCCATGCCGCGGTCCATAAGGACCACGGCATGGAAGGGTTAACAGGGAGGGCGCTCCCTCCCTCTCCCATCGGGCGCTGCAGCAGCGCTCCGATGGTGGAGCCAGTGAGAGGGAGAGAGCTCCCTCCCTCCCATCAGGACGCTGCTCTGCTGTGGCAGCGTCCCGATGGTTACCATGGCAACCAGACGCTTTCGTCCGGCTTGCCATGGTAGAGGTAAGTCTGTTCAAGCTCCTGCTAAAGGCAGGAGCTTGATCAGTCTTACAATCAGAAAATACACTGCAGTACACTATACAGTGTACTGCAGTGTATTATATAGACATCAGATCCACTGGATCTTCAAGCACCAAGTGGGTCTGAGTCAAAAAAGTGTAAAAAAAAAAAAAAAGTGTTAAAAAAAAAAGTTAAAAAAAAAGTTAAAAAAAATCCCTTTTTTTCTCCCATTTTAATTGATTAAAAATAAAGAAAACACAATACATAAACATGTTAGGTATCGCCACGTCTGTAACAACCCGCTCTATAAAAATATCACATGAGATGGCCCCCCAGGCGAATGCTGTAAAAAATTTTTTAAAAAAACTATGTCAAAATAGCCATTTTTTTCCCTCTTCCCTCACAAAAAGTGTAATAGCAGGCGATCAAAAAGGCGTATTTACCCCAAAATGGTATCAATCAAACCGCCATCTTGTCCCGCAAAAACGGTACCCTAACTGAGACAATCGCCTGAAAACTGAAAAAAATATGGCTCTCTGAAAATGGCAGCAAAAAAAAAGATTTTATTCTGTTCAAAATGCATCTAATGTGTAAAACTTTCCAACAATAAAAAGTTGGACATATTGGGTATTGCCGCATCCGTAACAACCTGCTCTATAAAAATATTAGATGAGATGGCCCCCCAGGCGAATGCTGTAAAAAATTTTTTTTAAAAACTATGCCAAAATAGCCATTTTTTTCCCTCTTCCCTCACAAAAAGTGTAATAGCAGGCGATCAAAAAGGCGTATTTACCCCAAAATGGTATCAATCAAACCGCTATCTTGTCCCGCAAAAATGGTACCCTACCTGAGACAATCGCCTGAAAACTGAAAAAATATGGCTCTCTGAAAATGGCAACACAAAAAAAAGATTTTATTCTGTTCAAAAATGCATTTAATGTGTAAAACTTTCCAACAATAAAAAAGTTGGACATATTGGGTATCGTCGTGTCCGTAGCAACCTGCTCTATAAAAATATCACATGACTTGCCCCTCAGGTGAATGCTGTAAAAAAAATGCTAAAAAAAACTATGCCAAAACAGCTATTTTTTTCATCTTGTCTCAAAAAAAGAGTAATACCAAGCGATCAAAAAGTCTAATGCACCCCAAAATGGTACCAATGAAAACCTCACCTCATTCTGCAAAAATGAGCCCCCACATAAGACAATAGCTCAAAAAAATAAAAATCAATGGCTCCCGCAAACCATTCCATCAAAATCTGTGTTGTAAAATCCATATGGCGCTCCTTCTGTTCTGAGTCCTGCCATGTGCCCCCACGTCAGTTGACCACCACATATGGGGTGTTGCCGTATTCAGGAGAAAATGGGTAACAACTTATGGGGTGCTTTTTTCCTGTTACCCCTTATGTAAATAAAAAAAATTGGGGCTAAAGCAACATTTTATTGGAAGAAACAAAACATTTCATTTTCACAGCCAAGTGTTTCCAAATTCCGTAAAATGCTTAGGGGGTCAAAGTGGCCAGTACCCCCTTAATATATTCGTTGAAGGGTGTAGTTTCCAAAATGGGGTCACTTTATGAGGGTTTCCACTGTAGGGGTACGTCAGGGTCTCTCAATTACAAAATGGTGCCTAAAAACTATTCTAGCAAAATTTGCCTCCAAAATCCTTATGGCGCTCCTTTCCTTCTGACCACTGCCACAAACCCATAGAGACGTTTACCACCACATATGGGGTATTTCTGTAAACTGCAGAATCAGAGGAATGTATATTGAGGTTTAGTTTGCTGTTAACCCTTGCTGTGTTGCAAGAAAAAAATTATTAACATGAATAATCTACGAAAAAAGTGAAATTTAGAAATTTCACCTCCATTTTCCTTTAATTCTTGTGGAACACCTGAAGGGTTAACAAAGTTTGTAACAGCAGTTTTTTATAATGTGAGGGGTGTAGTTTCTAAAATGGGCTCAATTATGGGGGGTTTCATTATGTAAGCCAATCAAAATCACTTTATATCTGAATTGGTGCTTAAAAAAATGGTTTTGGAAAATTTGGTGAAAATTTGAAAAATGGCTTCTAAACTTCTAAGCCTCCTAACGTCCTAAAAAAGTAAAATGACGTTTACAAAATGATGCCAACATAAAGTAGACATATGGAGAATGTAAAATAATAACTATTTTTGGAGGTATTACTATTTATTTTGAAAGTAGAGAAATTGAAATTTGGAAATTTGCTAATTTTTCCAAATTTTTGGTAAATTTGGTATTTTTTTATAAATAAAAATGAAATATTTTGCCACAAATTTACTACTGTCGTGAAGCACAATATGCGACGAGAAAACAATCTCAGAATGGCCTGGATAAGTAAAAGCGTTCCAAAGTTATTACCACATAAAGTGACACATGTCAGAATTCAAAAATTTGGCCCAGACATTAAGGCCAAAATGGGCTCTGTCCTTAAGGGGTTAAAGGTGTGAACATTATCTTTAGTCTCTGCTTCTCTACTGATGAATTAATTATTCAGTTTACCACCCAGTGTACAATGTAGTATATGTAAATGAAGAGTAAACTACAGGTAGCATATTATAGAGCAGGAGAAACTGAGCAGATAGGATATAGTTTAGTCGGAAAGATTTAGTAAAACCTGTATTTTATTCTTTAAAATCTCTGCTTTTTCTGACTTCAGTTGTACACGGGGGGGGGGGGGGGTCAGTGATTTATAGCATTCTCTTTGTAAGTGTGGATAGCTGTAAGTAACTGATAGCTGTTCACGGGGGTGGAGTTATGTTCAAATGAAGCAGGGATATAAATGTATAAATTATAAGTTTCACTAAATCTTTTCGCAGAACTATATATCGATCTACTCAGCTCCTTAATGCTCTATAATATGTCTCTTTTAAGAGAATTCTGTGCACACATAAATTCATTTCACAAGATACCACCCATGGAGTCATCAGCTCAGATCAGTATTAATTTTCAGGGGGCTGCAACATCCTGCTCTACTCAGAGACTTCAGTTTATTCAGTCAGGGAACCTGTCATGTTAAACATGGTGTTTGAGCAAAATGTTATAGAGCAGAAGGAGCTGCGCAGATTGATATGTACTTTTATAGTAGAAGATTCAGTATAAATTGTATTCCATTAATTTCAATTCCTGCTCATTCTGGTCTTTGAAGTCAAGGAGGCGGTCCTATCAGTGAGTGGCAGCCTTCCCTCTATGATTGTGCATACAGAGATAGCTGTCAGTCACTTACTGGACAACTTCCTTGAATTCAAAGCCCAGAATGAACAGGAATTCAAATGAATGGAATGCAATTTATACTGAATCTTTTCCCACAAAAATATATATTAGTCTGCTCAGCGTATCCTGCTCTATAACATGCTGCCTGCAGACAGTGGCAGATTTGGCATTCCCAAGCAAAGTTATATTTGGGGCCCCTGTCACATACGCCACTCCCTTTGGCCCATTAGGCTCCACTGTCGGCAGTACAGTAGCTCACTACTTTTCTGTAGCTAGAAAAGGACTCACACCCACAGCAGAACTGGCTGCACAAGTGATATGTTTGTCCCTGGCTTAGTTGCTTGTTGAAATTTCTCAATCGTTTGGGCCAGCAGGGAGCCACTAGCATTTGCTTGGTTTACATGGTGGTAAAGACCACCCCTGCCTGCAGATTATACTGCATTGACATGGTAACAGGTTCCCTTTATGAATTTCTTCACATGCACAGATTTGCTCTGATGAAAAAATAGGCCTAAAGAAATGCCAACACGTGCTATTTAAAAAAAAAATTAAGCCACTAAATTAAAAATACCCATAGCAAAAAAATAATAATAAAAAAAATAAAATAAAAACAACTTGTGTCTTGCATTTTATATTTCCCTTAGACTTTCAGCTTAATGGAGCTTTTTTTTTTTTTTTTTTTAGCAAACCACCCAAAAACACAAGTGGAAAAATTTGCTTAAAAAGACACAAAAGTGCTGAGAAACACCACTAAAAACCTATGTCTGAATCCATTCAATGGGTCAATGGTTGGAACATTTATCCAGCATAGAAAGCAAAAATAACTCAAGTTGATTCGTAAAATTTGCCATTTACATTAAATAAATGTTGGCTGAGCTTTCCGATTTTGGCAGGATAGGTGGACCATTTAATGTATATTAAAGCCTCCAAACACTTCCAACTCTTGGATTTCAACTGACCAATCTTTTTGTTTTTGAGGAGATAAGTCACCACCAGAGGAGTTTAACAGCAGCTTTCTTCCCTCTCCCTAATCAGGACACATGCATGCTTGACTGTGTAATGAAGGGTCACGAGTTCGGCAGCTAGCTATCTAGTGTATATAGGTGGCCTTAGGGCAGCCATACACATTCTATAGCTGTGGGTTGAACAATCATTTGACCGACAGCTGTCTCTCCCAACTCCCTCCTGGTTCCCCCACACACATGCGCGTTCAGCATATCTCTCATTTTGATCGATCATTCTTTCATGTGTCGTGGTAGAGTTAGGAGCTCCACACACACATTGGATGGAGAACCTGCCATTCTCAGCAGATTTGGGCAAATACACTAATGTATATGGGGACCTTTAGAGTGCCAAAAGCTGATGTTGATAGTAAAGTAATAGCACCACAAGAGATAAGGTTGAGGTCTATTCTTTTCATGGGACAGAAGACCTTGTACTCCCTGCAGATGTTGATCCCTGAGGCATTTTACAGATACTTCTGGCCTTGAACATCATTGCCATTACTGAAGACTAAACGTGGGTTTACACTACACAAAGCTACACTGGATTGTCGGGAAGGAAACGTTCCTTCTGGACAGTCAGCTACTCGTACAGTGAAGGAGACCAGTGTATTTACATGCAGCGATCTACTTAACAGTATGAGGACAAGGGATATTTATAGTGATCATTCATCGACATACAGAATCATGGCTTCTGGGCAGCAGATCACTGTTTAGACAACATTATCTGCTGGCCAGAAATGATGATTGATGTCGGCACATTTAGGTGGGCAGATTTTCAGGAACGAGCGTTCGTGGGAACGTTCATTCCTGATAATCTGCCCAAAAAATGGGCAGTCTAAATCCACATATTAAGAAGTTTATATTCTGGTAATCTTGTTTATCTTTCCTTACCTATAGAATTACTTAAATCATAAAAAAGTAAAGTAAAAAAGTTAGTAATTAAATATACTCTATATCAGTAGTAATAATTAACATCAGAGTGGGTGTGGGATGAGTTGTAAGAAGACACAGTCACATGAGTACTATTAATAATGGTAGTATATAAAACTAATAGTTATGACCTTGACATTTAAAATTTTACTATAACAAGCAAAGCCAGAGATTTACTGCCCAAGAATTAGCATGGCTGCAGAGGCTTCATATCCCAGAAGTAACCTAATGCCATCTAATCTAAGCAAGGCAGAAATGAGTCCATGCCAGAAGTTATACAGCCAATCAATCATTCATAGCTTTTAATCAACTTTCAGTTTTTTGGAAATGAAAATGTAGTGGAATTACATTTGCCGGTTAAAAAAAGTGACGTGAAATATAAAATTATAAAGAAAAAAATGCATTATTCATACTTTTTAATACATTTCATATTCTATTTCTACATGGCATGGATAAAATATAATTTGTGAATTTTATAGAGCTACAGTATGTTTATTATTCATTGTGAAAACAATCACCATCTTACCACCTTTCTGGTCGCTGCCAATGTTTTAAAGTGTTTGTAAATCTTACATGTCAGTAGGGCCTTGATTATCAAAGAATGAATTAGAACTTGCAGTGCCAGAGAACTTGCTATAGTTCTTACAAAGTGGAACTATAACTCTTTATCTTTCGAGGCCTCTATTTTTTGACTACTTCCAACCAAACAAGAATATTTGATTTTTTTCTGTGAATCAGGAACACAGTTCAGTCATTCTCTGCCATTTCTGCTCCAAACTCCTTTTACCTTCAGCTTCTGAAGAAGCTACTCCCTCTTGGCCATGTTTGCTCTCACTGAGTCAATATTTCTGTTCCTCAGTCAAAGGACATACCAGCCTGTCAGCTGTCCATGGTAGGCAATCACAATAGACAATCCTCCCATTCCTCCCGATTGTATCATTGATTTGAAGGGGTTGTCCAGCATTTTGAAGGTCAGCTTTGGAAAGGTTTCATTTGTAATTGAACCTACAACCTATTGTGACATGTCCATTTTAGTTACTAATTGCAATCCCCATGTGATTCTGGGGCATTTATTTTTATCACTCTATGTTATACCATTCATTTATTATTATAAGTTATGAGTGATTTGCTAGCAGTCTGCAATGAAGGTCCTGATGGGTGTTACTAGTTGAGGGCTGGGTGTCCCTGCACAGTCTGACATTATCCAATCAGCATGTGTGAACTGGCCATAGACCCTACAGGGAAATTTCCTGGTGGGCCGATGCCCAGAGGGCCATCCAAGTATTACTCATGACTAGGGATGAGCGAACTTTTGAAAAGTTCGGTTCGGTTCGGCGAATTTTCTTGAAGTTCGGATTCGTACGAACCGAACCTAAAACGAACCTTGCTATAACGGCTGAATAATTGCTGCTACAATAATGGGAGTCTGATAGGGTATAGTTTCGTTTACTTGCAGTTGCTATTACAATGAAAAAAGTAGAAAAAATCAAAGTGACTTCAACAACGGCGACGCAAAATATACGCATATTTGAGAATTTAAACTAATACGTACGCTAACGCGAACATTCCCGCACAAATAACGAACATACAGTGTAGCGTTGTCAAAGGTACGTTACTTAACTGAATATGTACGCATTAGCGTACAAATACACTGTGTCTGCGAACATTCCTACTCAAGTAACGAACATACAGTGTAGCGTTGTTAAAAGTACGCTACTTAATGGAATACGTACGCATTAGCGTACATTCTCAATAAATATGCGTATATTTGGCGTCGCCGTTATTTTAACCAGATTCGTTACGAACTTTATCAAAATTCGGTTCGGTGACGAACCGAACTTTTGGGAAAGTTCGTAACGAATCTGGTTCGTTACGGTTCGGTTCACTCATCCCTACTCATGACTGCCAGCAACGTATATAAAGCATTCATTAATGTAAGGGCATTAGGCACTTATACATCCGACCAGCGGCCGTAGGTGCCCCCCTGAATTCAACTGTATTGATCTCCTCAGGACGATCAAACAGTTTCATTCTTTGGCATGAGTGGTAGTAAGTTTTGCTGTACTGTGGTATTTGGTTTTACTGGGGTGGTATTTTGTTCTTCACTATGTTACTGCAGGCCCTGACTATCTCTTCTGTCCCAACTTCTGACAAGTTGAACCTATCTACAGCATACCACTTTAAGTTCAAAGTCCGCCCCTGCGGTGATTCCAGTGTCAGAACACACCACCAATTGGTAATGCCTATTTGGACCTGTATTGAAAACTGCTATTGATTAATTAATTGTTTCTAGAAGGAATAATACATGCATGGCACAACATAAGGCCATATTTTCGGCCCATGTCCAATCTGTAATTTCTGCATATCGCACCCAGACTCTTTATGGGGCCACAAAAATGCTGACGGCACACAGATGCCATCTGTGTGCTGTCTGCATCTGTGGGGATGTTTTGTGGCAGAAGTTAAGGCATACAACACAGACCAAAAAAGAGCATGGTCAGTCGAAAATCACAGATGTATGCATACACACAAGAGGTATATTCTTTTGCAGAATGTTATAGTGCAGAAGGAACTGAGCAGATAGATAAATAGTTTTGTCTTAAAAGATTCAGCATAACCCGTATCTCATACATTCAAATTTCTGCTAGTTTTGGGCTTTGAAGTCAAGGAGATGGTCCTATCAGTGATTGACAGCCTTCCCTCTATGACTGAGTATACAGACATATCTGTCAATTACTGATAGGATCGCCTCCTTGACTTCAAAGCCCAAAATGAGCTCAGATTTTCCTGCTCTGTAACATGCTGTCTTCAGCTCAGTCATGTTCCACATGACAGTTCCCTTTAATGGTATTATTAGATAATTAGGATGAGAAGAAGAAGAGCAAGATATATACACATGGTTATTTTGGCCTCATTTTGACTCCTCTATATGCCTTCTCCATGTTGTCTGATTATGGCCCAAATAATCATAATAATAATCTTTATTTATATAGTGGCAACATTCTGTACATATGAGAGGGCACATGGACAAACAAAATCAGGCATTACAATACAGCACAAAATATACTCTCAGAAATCACTCATCCTGTAACTGCAGGCGATATCTCACCAAACCCTGGTCCACCTTCTGCTAATTTCAACTTTTCCCCTGCCGCACAAAGAAACTCTGGGAAGATTAAGATTTGCTGTATATATTCTTCTCTCCCTTTTAACTGTGGCCTCTGGGAAAAGAGACAATGGTGCAGGTTCCGAGGGGTCAGGCAATATATGTAGACAGTAGAATGACCAAAGTCTGGGCATGTAGCATATAAGCATATATGAGAGAGAAGTCTGAAGTCAGGGGAGGCAGCAAAAAGGCAATGCGAGAACAGGCTAAGGTCAGGGCAGGCTCTTAGGCATCAGCATTAGTTGTCAGGCTGGAGTTTGGTACATGGAAGTCAGACAGAGAATAACAACTTTACTGTTAACACGACACTGTATAACCTAAAGCTCAGGCATCCTCCTACTGGGGAGGCTACCTAAAATAACAAAGGACAGCAAATCGTTGGCTAGGGACACATTTGGAGCATGCACACACCCTAAGGAGCAGAGCAGGAGGCCTAACAGAAGATGCACAGACTGCATGCAGCCTGTGTATACTGATGGAAGTATCTGTGGCTAGGAGCGCCATCAGCAGTAGAGCAAGGCCAGATTGTGGAAGGGTAAGTAGTGCAGTTTCTTTGTCTCCAGGGAAGAGCAAGGCCACAGAGGACATGGACTGCTGGCATAACACTCACATCACCCACCAACCTTCCCCACATAGACCGTGGCTACCTTGGCACATGTCCGAAACAAATTTTCTTTGGTGCTCTAATTGTGCCGAACATTTATGGAAAAAGTAGATCAGCATATTTTCTCCATTATAAATTTATGCTTAAAAACTATAATTCAATATCACTTTGCCAACCATGCCTACTAAACTTCTGCCATTTTCTCACATATAAGCCAAAATGATTCTTTCATACGTTTTATTGTCACCTGAGCCCTAAAGTGCACATGCTCACAACTGACCTCTGTGTTGAAGACCTGAACACATACTTCTAAGAAAGATTGATAACACCCCACAGGAAAAAAATATCTTCCAGTCACCAACCAGTTTGATCCCCCTCCACTTTATCTTGTTCTTTCTCCTCTTTTGACCCTATAACACAAGAAGTCTCCAGGCTCCTCTCTTCTCTCGACCAACTACATTCAGTAGTTATCCTATTCCTTCACACCTCTTCCAGTCACTTTCCCCTGCTGTCAGTCTCCCAACTACAATATTTAACCTCTCTCTCTTCTGGCATCTTTCTGTTCTCTTTTAAAAATTATGTATAGCCTGTTACTGAAAAAAACATCTCTTGACTGATCTGTGCTGCTAATTCATTTATAATGTCCTGAAACATCTACTCTCACCTAATAAGTTGCTAACTCTCTTCTTGACCCCTTACAATCTGACTTTTGCACTCTTGACTCAACAGAAACTGCTTTTACCATAGGGTCTAATGATTTCATGACAGTGAAAATGAATGGTAACTATTCTGTACACATTCTTCTGGATCTCACTGCAGCATTTGGCACTGTAGACCAAATAATCCTCTTTAGTATGCTCTTGGTTTTCTTACTATATCTCTGGCCTCTTTTTTAGTGTATAATTTGCCGGCTCTACTTAATCTCTTATCCTCTTGTTGTTGGAGTTTCTCAGGTTTCAGTCCTAGGTCTTCTCCTATTTTCTCTCTACACAGCTCCTACTGGACACACAATCAGCAGATTTGGTTTCGAGTACCATCACTATACCGGTTATGCCAAACTATGTAGCTCATCCTATGACATTACTCTCGCAATACTACAAAAGTGATTGTCTGGCAGCTGTCTCTAAAATCAAGTCCTGTCTCTAACTGAAACTGAATCTCTCAAAAACAGAACCTTATGTCTTTCCCCCACTTACTAGCCTTCTGAAACCTGATATTTCAATTTTAGTGATAATTGAGCACCGCGATGCTTAGGTGTTCGGGACGAACAGTAGGTGGTGCTCGAGTGCTCGGCCAAGCACCGAGTATAATGGAAATCAATGGGAGAACACGAGGCACCCCCTGCTCTGCAGAGGGGAGGGTGTCTGGCTCATAGGGAAAGGTGAGAAAATGGTGGAAACACCACAGAAATGGATGCATCTTGGACACCGAAGACGTTGCTATTAACAATGATGTCCGACTATTACGCCACTTTTACGGAATGACAATAATACCCCCCCAAAAAAGAAGACATCATCAATTTTAGAGGAAATATTATTAGGAAACATTTATTTACTTGTATTTAAAGCACAAGTAGCAGCATGCCCTCACCCCTAATGTTTTACACAGAAAAGCAGCAGGCACTCGCCCCGAATGTTTTACACGGTCAGCTCAGCAGCAGGCACTCACTCCCTAATGTTTTAGACGGTCAGATCAGCAGCAGACCCTCACCCCAAATGTTTTTGAGTGTCAGCAGCACTGAAGGTCAACTTGTCAGGAGAAGGACCCGAGTGAAGAAGTGGAAGAGGAGGTGGTGGACGATGAAATCACTGGCCCAACATGGGAAGGCGGCAAGCTGAGCGAGGACAGCAGTACAGAGGGGGAGGGATCCGTAGCACCGCAACAGGCTGTAAGAGGCGGTAGGGTGGCAAAAGGAAGAAGGCAGCCACACCAACAAGTGTGGTACGATAAAAGAATTGTCATTTGCAACCTGTGCCGTACCAAAATGAGCAGGGGCATAAACACTAGCAACCTGACCACCACCAGCATGATCTTCATGGCAGCAAAGTGCCCTAATAGGTGGGCCAAATGCCTGGATCCACAATCAGTGTCTGCAGGTCATACCACTGCCTCCTCTTCCCTGTGTTACGTGCTAGCCAAGACGCCCAGATGCCTCCTGCCCAGGCCCAGATGCCTCCCGCCCTGCACCTGGACCCTCGTAAGCACCATCAGCGAGCACATCCACTTCTGTGTCCCAGCGCAGCATACAGATGTCTATACCCCAGGCCTTTGAACAAAAGCGCAAATACCCAGCCACACACCAACAGACCAAAGCACTAAATGCACACCTTTACAAATTGCTGGCACTGAAAATGTTGCTTGTGGACACTGAGGCTTTTCGCAGTCTGATGGTGGTGGCTGTCCCTCGTTACGCAGTACCTAGCTGCCACTATTTTTGCTGGTGTGCCCTCACCGCCTTACACCAGCATGTGTCCCGAAACAAAACCCGTGCCCTGACCAACGCAGTTACTGGGAAGTCCACTTAACAACTGACACATGGACAAATGCTTTTGGCCAGGGACGCTACATTTCCCTGACTGCACACTGGGTGAACGCTATGGAGGCTAGGAGCGAGTTGTACCCTGGCATGGCACAGGTGCTACCGACACAAAGGATTGCGGGCCTTACTTCCATCAGGATTTCCGCCACCACCTACAGTACAGACCAAACGTTTGGACACACCTTCTCATTCAAAGAGTTTTCTGTATTTTCATGACTATGAAAATTGTAGATTCACACTAAAGACATCAAAACTATGAATTAACACATGTGGAATTATATACTTAACAAAAAAGTGTGAAACAACTGAAAATATGTCTTATATTCTAGGTTCTTCAAAGTATCCACCTTTTGCTTTGATTACTGCTTTGCACACTCTTGGCATTCTCTTGATGAGCTTCAAGAGGTAGTCACCTGAAATGGTTTTCACTTCATAGGTGTGCCCTGTCAGGTTTAAAAAGTGGGATTTCTTGCCTTATAAATGGGGTTGGGACCATGAGTTGTGTTGGGCAGAAGTCAGGTGGATACACAGCTGATAGTCCTACTGAATAGACTGTTAGAATTTGTATTATGGCAAGAAAAAAGCAGCTAAGTAAAGAAAAACGAGTGGCCATCATTACTTTAAGAAATGAAGGTCAGTCAGTCCGAAAAATTGGGAAAACTTTGAAAGTGTCCCCAAGTGCAGTCGCAAAAACCATCAAGCGCTTCAAAGAAACTGGCTGACATGAGGACCGCCCCAGGAAAGGAAGACCAAGAGTCACCTCTGCTGCGGAGGATAAGTTCATCCGAGTCACCAGCCTCAGAAATCACAGGTTAACAGCAGCTCAGATTAGAGACCAGGTCAATACCACACAGAGTTCTAGCAGCAGACACATCTCTACGACAACTGTTAAGAGGAGACTGTGTGCAGCAGGCCTTCATGGTAAAAATAGCTGCTAGGAAACCACTGCTAAGGACAGGCAACAAGCAGAAGAGACTTGTTTGGGCTAAAGAACACAAGGAATGGACATTAAACCAGTGGAAATCTGTGCTTTGGTCAGAAAAGGTGAACTGATGGACTCTACATGCCTGGTTCCAGCCGTGAAGCATGGAGGAGGAGGTGTGATGGTGTGGGGGTGCTTTGCTGGTGACACTGTTGGGGATTTATTCAAAATTGAAGGCATACTGAACCAGCATGGCTACCACAGCATCTTGCAGCGGCATGCTATTCCATCCGGTTTGCGTTTAGTTGGACCATCATTTATTTATCAACAGGACAATGACCCCAAACACACCTCCAGGCTGTGTAATGGCTATTTGACCAAGAAGGAGAGTGATGGGGTGCTACACCAGATGACCTGGCCTCCACAGTCACCAGACCTGAACCCAATCGAGATGGTTTGGGGTGAGCTGGATCGCAGAGTGAAGGCAAAAGGGCCAACAAGTGCTAAGCATCTCTGGGAACTCCTTCAAGACTGTTGGAATGCCATTTCAGGTGACTACCTCTTGAAGCTCATTAAGAGAATGCCAAGAGTGTGCAAAGCAGTAATCAAAGCAAAAGGTGGCTACTGTGAAGAACCTATAATATAAGACATATTTTCATTTGTTTCACACTTTTTTGTTAAGTACATAATTCCACATGTGTTAATTCATAGTTTTGATGCCTTCAGTGTGAATCTACAATTTTCATAGTCATGAAAATACAGAAAATTCTTTGAATGAGAAGGTGTGTCCAAACTTTTGGTCTGTACTGTACATTAGCGGCTGCAACCCCTCCTTCTCCTCCACCAGTTCCATCTAGGAATTCTCATCTTGCAGCACCAGTCAGCCATCAGTCAGTAGCTGGAAGCAGTTTAGCACAGCGGTGGGGAAGTGGCTACAAGCTGTGCTGAAACTTATTTGCTTAGGTGACAAATAACACACCGCAGTGTGTGGCAGGGTATAAGGGACCAGGCTGAGCTGTGGCTCTCGCCACTCAACCTACAATCAGGCGTGATTGTGTCTGATAACGGCCGCAACTTAGTGGCGGCTTTGGAGCTCGGCAAGCTCACACACATACTATCACGCTCAGGTGTGGGGGGGGAACCACACAGAGCGTAGGAGAGAAAGAAGATTAGGCCTGGAAACTAAGGAAGGAAGATGGACACCTCCTATAGGAAACCCTGACTCTAATCCTGACTGACTACTATGTACTATGTATGAACAGGCCTCAAAGGTAGGCAAGTTCATACACAGGAACCTGAACCAAACTGATCCTATAGGACTCTGAAACTAATTACAGGAATGAGTCCACCTGTTCCTCCAACAGGAAAGATAAACAGGAGTCTCCCTCAGGCCAAACAACTGCTTCAACTTAGTGGTTCAGAAGTTTCTCAAAACCTACACCAATTTGCCTGAGCTGCTGGTGAAGGTGCCCATTTCCGAAAGTCACCTACAGCTTCCACCGGTCTGGCAACGCTGCAGCAGCACTTACACTTGCCAGCTCACTGACTGCTGTGCGACCTGAGCACGCGCTGGAACTCTACCTGCTAACAATAAAGAAGGACAGCGCTGCATGTGGAAAAGGTTCTGATAAGCGGCCTAGTGTCACAACTAGGAGGGAAACGTTTTGTAAAATGGTAAAGGAGTACCTAGCTGACAATGTCAATGTCCTCAGCGATCCCTCTATGCCTTATAATTATTGGGTGTCTAAGCTGGACATGTGGCACAAACTGGCGCTCTATGCCTTGGAGGTGCTGGTCTGCCCTGCCACCAGCGTTTTTTCAGAGCGGTTTATTTAGTGCCACTGGGGGCATAATAACTGCTAAGTCGCATCCACCTGTCAACTGAAAATTCTGACGCTAATCAAAATGAACAATGCCTGGATTGCCCCTGACTTCGCTACCCCACCAGAGGAAAGCGGCTGAACATAAAGGAACTTTAAATGTGGCTTTTAAGGTGTATTGAATACACTGTATTTCCATGAACCCCTTCCTCTTCTTGTCCTCTTCCTCCATCATATCAAACTGCTTATTAGGCTGCCCTCGCCTTTAAATATTTTTATTATTTAAATAATATTAAGAGGTTCACCCCTAATTTTTTAAACTAAAAAATTAATCTCACTCTGGTCCTCCTCCTGACATGTTGACCTAACAAGAACCTGTCTTGCGCCGCCCTCCAAACTGAGACATGAAGTTAGGAGTTTTGGATGACTTTGTTTCTTGTGTGCTCACCTTGCGCATACTAAATGGTATATATGCAAGTTTGTCAAAAGTACAGTTGCGCAGATTTTTTTTAGTGTATGAGCAGAATGATTTCACTGAATGAGCAAACGTTATGCAGCAGATGCAGCACAGGTAATGTCACATACCTGTGCTGCATGTGCAGTATAACTTTTTTGTATCCTAAATACCTGGCATCCAGTGTATTTTTTTCTGCCTTTATTCATATAATATATAACATTTGCGCAATCAGGCACAGATAGTGTAGGGATAGGATTTAGCTAGGCAGGGCTAGTTGTTCTGTTGAAAAGACCCAAAAGTCCTTTTAAGGACTTTTGTTATACCTGGCTGCAATATTGTTATTCTTGATGGTCAAAATTTGCGCAAGTTTGCCTAATCTTAACGCCAGCTGCGCAGCGGGTGCACGACAATGTATGTTTCTCCTGTGTACCTGACATTTATTGCGTTTCTTTCTGCGGCTAATCACGGTAACATTACATGTGCAGGACAATGTATGTTTCTCCTATATACCTGACATTTATTGCGTTTCTTTCTGCGGCTAATCACGGTAACATTACATGTGCAGGACAATGTATGTTTCTCCTATGTACCTGACATTTATTGCGTTTCTTTCTGCCGCTAATCACGGCGACATTAGTAATGGCGCCTTCAATAGCTGCAGAAAAAAATACACCGGATTTCTGTTATTTGCAGACGCTGAAAAGGTGGTGTTAAGGTCAGGCAACCTTGCGCAATTTTTAACCCACCACAAAAATAATATATTGCAGCCAGATATAACAATGGACTTTTGTGTCTTTTGAACAGAATATCTAGCCCTGCATAGCCAAATCCTATCCCTACACTATATGTGCCTCCTTGCGTAAATGCTATACAGCAGACGCAAATGAGGAACTGCGGACTTAATTAACGGTAGAAAAAATAACAACGGATGTCAGGTATATGGACTACAGAAGGGTTCTAATGCACACGCTGTGCACGTGGTTTTAGCATCAGGCACACTTGCGTTTTCTTTGCCCCAAGTTTTTTAAAAAAATGCAGCCAGATATAACAATGGACTTTTGTGTCTTTTGAACAGAACTACTAGCCCTGCCTAGCCAAATCTTATGCCTACATTATATGTCCCTCTTTGCGCAAATGTTAGACAGCAGATGCAAATGAGGAACTGCAGCCTTAATTAACGGTAGAAAAAATAGCAACGGATGTCAGGTATATAGACTTAAGAACGGTTTTAATGCACACTCTCTGCACGTGGTATTAGCGTCAGGCATACTTGCATTCTTTTTGCCCCAAATTAAAAAAATGCAGCCAGATATAACAATGGACTTTTGTGTCTTTTGAACAGAACTACTAGCCCTGCGTAGCCAAATCCTATCCCTACACTATATTTCCCTCCTTGCGTAAATGTTAGACAGAGGACGCAAAAGAGGTACTGCAGCCTTAATTAACAGTAGAAAAAATAGCAACAGATGTCAGGTATATAGTATACAGAACGGTTCTCATTCACACTCTGTGCACGTGGTATTAGCGTCAGGCACACTTGCGTTCTTTTTGCCCCAAAATAAAAAAAAAATGCAGGCAGATATAACAATGGACTTTTGTGTCTTTTGAGCAGAACTATTAGCCCTACCTAGCCAAATCCTATCCCTACACTATATGTCCCTCCTTGCGCAAATGTTATACAGCAGACGCAAAAGAGGTACTGCGGATGTAATTAAAAGCAGAAAAAAAGCAAAGGATGTCAGGTATATAGTATACAGTGAGTAATACACCATGCACCAGCTGCACAGGTGGTGTTAATGTCAGGCCACCTTGCGCAATTTTTAACCCCTTAAAAATATATATATATATACAGTATATATATATATATATATATATATATATATATATATATATATATTGCAGCAAGATATAATAGCCCTTAAAAGGGCTTTTTGGTCTTTTCAGAAGAAATACTATCCCTGCTTTGCGTTCTTCTCTCCCTACACTATCTGTCCCTCCTTGCAGCAGCTCTCCCTGACTCGGTATGATCCGGTCACATGTCACCGGGTGCTTTATAACACCCGATGATGCGTTCCCAGCCATCCAATCAGTGTAATGCCAGTAGCAAACATGGCTACTGGCATTACAGTATTACAGTGAATGCCAGTACCTTCCCACACGCTAATTGGCTAATTAGCGTTCGGGGAGGGGACTAGAGCATGGCGCTCAAGCTCACGTGGTGTTCGGTCGAACACCGCGTGGACTCGAGCGCCGCCATGTTCGGCCGAATACTATATTCGGCCGAACATGTTCGCTCAACACTATTCAATTTGAGTCTGTGGTAATATCATAACTCTTGGGAAGCTTGCCCACTGACTTGGAGTTATGTTTGACTCAGGTCTTTTCCTTTGCTTCCCATATTCAATTGCCAGCATTCTCATATTAGCTGCAGCTCAATAACGTCTCTACAATCCGCCCTTTTCTCACGGTGGAAACAGCCAAAACTCTTGTTGTTTTGATTCATTCTTGTCTTGACTACTCTAACTCCTTACTAATCAGTCTTTTCCTCACTAAGCTCTCCTCCCTTCAGTCTGTCCTAAATGCTGCAGCAAGGCTCATCTTTTTGTCCAGCCACTACGCCGATGCCTCTAGCCTCTGCCAGTCAATTCACTGGTTGCCCATCCATCACAGAATACAGTTTAAACTTCTCACCCTCACTCACAAAGCTCTACATAGTGCTTCACCTGCCTACATATCCTCTTTCGTTTCTGTCTACCACCCTATTCATGCTCTCTGTTGTACCAATGATCTAAGATTAACATCCTCCATAATCTGAACCTCCCACTCCTGTCTTCAAGACTTCTCGAGCTGCACCAACTCTCTGGAATGCGCTGTTCTGGACAATTAAGTTAATTTCCAGCTTGCTTTTAAATCACATCTTTTTAGGCAGGCTTATCCTGTTCCCAAAACTGCCTGTTTAGGGAACCAGTGTTATTATAACCCCCTTCCAACCACTCATTCTTCAGAACTGAACACCATCATTCAACAGTAATCCCCCCACTCAATGCATTTTACCTTTTGTGTCTCCCCCCATTAGATATATATATATATATATATATATATATATATATATATATATATATGTCACACACATAGCTTTTAACCATCTCTTGCCCTAACATGTTAATCATGTCTATTGTTATGTTATAGAATGATCTGTCGCAGTACTTATTAACCAGTGTTATTAGAGGGATTGTTTGCATCAGCTCATCAGTAAACAGTTCTCATAGACCTGTCAAATTACTTTTCCCTCCTCATTCACACACATTTATAGCATCCAAGGTGGCTTTTTCTTGTCTGTACACCATTTGCAAACAAATGCAAACCTCAACCAGCTGTAGAAGCTTGTAGGTTTACACATTACTAGCAGCATATATGCCAAAAAGAAATGAACACACAAACTGCTTGAAGGGGGCCTTTACTTTTTTTCTACAATTTGTAAAACTTAAAACTCAGTTGCTACCAGTCATAATAGCAAAAAAGTGTTATTGTACTTTTAAATATATGTTTCCAGTATGTATATATTCCTTATGGATGTACTATTTTCAGGATTTTCAGAGAATGGTGAGTCACTTAAGTAAAAGATTACTTAATGATATCCTGTTAATAGTAAATCATTAATTAGTAGAGGATTGTAATGCTGACCACACAGACTGAATAAGTGGCATGTGGCCAAAATTGCAGTGTGTGTGGGCCAAAAATGACCCTAAATCTCAACAGAATAATTATCATTCATCAGATATTGCTTTCAGAAATGACCTGCAAAAATTCTATTGGCAAGTTTGACTGTCATCCTTCAGCATTTTGATATGATCGTTGGTTTGGCCAGTTTTACTGAAAGGGTCCTAGGGTCTCAATGTAAATAGCTATTTCAAGGACAAATAGTTCCTAATTTTGATTGTTGGGGTTTAGTTGACGAACAGTGGACATGACTGCAGATTTTACACAGATGGTATATATTATTTTTTCTTTTCTTTTTATATATATTTTTACATGTGTTGGTTCCTGAATGCTTAGCATACCTAGGATTTCATCCAATTATAAAAAGCCCATAAATTCAACCAGGAGATGACCACTTTAGGTTTGTATGTGGAGTTACATAGCCTGTCCCCAGGCCCACAATTATATTGTCTGGTCAAAATGGCTCAAGTAAAATACTCTAAGCAATGGCAAAAGGGGAAAGGGATCATAAATCATTCATTGTTTGGAACTAGGTTCAAACTAATAACACATTCAGTCAGATAAATTGCATAAACTAGGGCCACTGATCATACTTCGGGCCACACTCTGCATAAAGTGTTTAATGACTGAAATTCAGAAAAATTCAAATTCAGATATAAACATAACTTATTGAAGCTTTGGCTCCTCCATTAGTATCAGGAAACTTGTGGCATTACTGTAACTCGGACATGACCTCAATGTTTGCATGAATTCCAACATAGAATTTTTGCAATCATCTCATGTCAAAACTTTGCTCCTCATAGGGAAAAATTGCAGTTCCAAAAGTTGCAGATATTCAGAGATTTTACAATTGACTCCCAGATATCAACATCAGGGGCGGACTTGGAACTTAAAGTGGCCCTGGATAAAAATACTAAACATTTTGTAGTAAGGTCCAAAATGTTGGAAGGCAGGGCCAGCAATGCCATATTGTTACCATATTGTAGCACATTATACCAACCCAACAGAGCCAATTGCCACAGTCCATCACAAAATACTGCCAGCAGCACAAAAACATCCCCAAAAACTTCCACTGGCCGGCCATGAGGAAGGCCCAAGCGGCCCCCTGGACATTGGCCCACTGGGAATTTTCCCTGTAAGGTCTATGGCCAATCCGCCCCTGATCACTATGATATGGTATCGAGACAGAAAGAAAAAGCTGTAGTCAGGCAGGCAGAGATCATGGAAGGAGGAGTACGTTCAGAAAGACAGACAGGCCAGAGTCGGAGCAGATGAAGTTCTGACAACATGGTAGAATAATGAATAATAACAGGAATGAGTGCATAATAGATCACCTTAGTAGCTGTTGGCCCATAAAATGCCTAATTTCTTAGGTACAGGAGGATGGAGTAAGGGTCTCTATCCATATAGTCAATATTTCCAGAGTGCTGTTGCATTGCATTTGTTTTACTTTTGTATTTTCTGCCACAGCAACGACCAACTGCACATTTAATTTTACATGGTGTGCTAACTAACTTTGCTTTTTGCTTTGCACTGTTCATGTGGAGAACAAGCCATCTCATGGAGATCCTTCAAACTACTTACCCATCTTTCCGAAGGCTGGTTTTAATTAGTGCAATGTATAGGTGGATCCTGCTTATTTTACATACGTGCTGGCCCTTTAAGAAGCAGGACTCTCGCATGCACAGTGGGAGTAGGAGAACTGTGGCTGGGACATGGAGGTTACAGTTCCCATTTAACCCCAACCTAGTTTTAAATATTCAAATATTTTTATTATTAGGTACATTATATATGAAAATCATTTAGGCTCAGAACTCAATTGAAAACATATTTTAAATACAATTTTAAAAATGGTGCTATGGCTTATATTTCAGTTTTTCAAACCTGTGCACCCAATACCTGGCCAAATGTATGCACTTGACCTAGGTTTTTACAGTACACCTCTCACATTTTTATGAATATTTTCTTATATCTTTTCATGACACAACACTGAAGATATGACACATTGATACAATGTAAAATAGTTAATGTACAGTTGTATAACATTGTAAATTTGGTGTGTGCACAAAATAACTCAACACACAGCCATTAATGTCTAAACTACTGGAAACAAAAGTGAATACACAAAGTGAAAATGGCCAAATTGTGGCCCAAAGTGTCAATATTTTGTGTGGCCACCATTATTTTCCAGCACTGTCTTAAATCTCTTGGGCATGGAGTTCACTAGAGCTTCACAGGTTGCCACTGGAATCCTCTTCCATGATGACATCACAGATCTGGTGGATGTTAGAGACGTTGCGCTCCTCCACCTTCCATTTGAGGATGCCCCACAGATGCTTAATAGGGTTTAGGTCTGGAGACATGCTTGTCCAGTCCTGCACCTTTACCCCTAGTTTCTTTAGCAAAGCAGTGGTCTTCTTGGAGGTGTGTTTGGGGCCGTCATGTTGGAATACTGCCCTGTGGCTCAGTTTCCCAAGGGAGGGAATCATGCTCTGCTACAGTATGTCAAAGTACATGTTGGCATTCATGATTCCCTCAATGAACTGTAGCTCCCCACATTCATGCAGTCCTAAACCATGACACTTCCACCACCATGCTTGACTGTAGGCAAGACACACTTGTCTTTGTACTCTTCACCGGGACACCATCTGAACCAAGTAGGTTTATCTTGGTCTCATCAGACCACAGGACATGGTTCCAGTTATCCATGTCCTTAGTCTGCTTGTCTTCAGCAAACTGTTTGCGGCTTTTTTGTGCATCATCTTTAGAAGAGGCTTCCTTCTGGGAAGACAGCAGACCAATTTGATGCAGTGTGTGGCATATAGTCTGAGCACTGACATATACACCCCACCCATTTAACAGCAATGCTGGCAGCACTCATACATCTATTTTGAAAACACAAGCTCTGGATATGACTCTGAGCATGTGCACTATAATCAGCTAGACACAACATTTTCTAGCAATATTTCACAATACAATTAATATAAATTGTCTAAAAAGCGTATGATCTGGCCATTTCAACTGTCAATACACTTTAGACCTTGTACGACTAAGGAATCACATGACACCGGGGAGGGAAAATGGCTAATTGGGCACAATTTGGCCATTTTCACTTAGGGTTATTAGAGTGTATTAATTTACACTGTTATACAAGCTGTACACTGACTACTTTACATTGTATGAAAGTGTCATAGCTTCAGTTTTGGTCCATAAAAAGATATAATAAAATATTAGCAAAAATGTGAGGGGTGTACTCACTTTTGTGAGATATTGTACATTGTTAAACTGCACAAGCCTGCTCGCCCTTATGGTGTACTAACATAAAGTATGCAAATACCTATACAATATATTGTCTATGTATAAGTACAGTATGGCACCTGATAAAGCAAACCAGTAGCAGAAATTCTTAATGTCTATGGACTATTCAAAAATATGATTGAGTTCAGGCGACAGCAAATCTCAGTTCCGATACGAAATCAATTCATATGAAAAAATCACAGCACATCTCTATTCCCATAAATATTAGTAATGTAATGGTAATGAGAACAAAGGTTGAAGATTATTTCTGAAGTGCTGCAATTTCTTATCTATTTATAGAGCATGGCACCTACATAATAGTCCAATTAGCCTTCCATGTTGTAGCTACATAACAACACTTTACACCAGAATGTGCAAAAATTTTACACTATAACATATACCGCACATATAGTAATTTAATAACATCGCTTTAGATATATAAAGTGCCAGGAAATCAAAGGCACCCCCAGCAGGGAAGGATGACATGCCGGTGTGATGGCACTGGCCGTACACCCCAAGAGCAAATACCTATATTGTTTTGGAAGCACATACACTGTAATTAGAAATGAGCGACGTTTTAGAAAATTCGATTCAGCTGCTTCGACTAATTTTACAAGTAACGGGTGCAATGACAGGGAGCTGCAATAGCACCACCCCCCATCATTTGTACACCTCAGAAGCTGCATTCATACATGATCGTGGCATCTGAGTGTACAAACAGTGTAAAATTAACATTAAAAAATTAAATCAAACTTACTGCCTCCATTTGCTCGCGATGGGCCGGCCACCTCCATCTTTCTTGAAAATCTGGCGTGAAACCTCGCACGGCCGAGATTACATTATCACGCTGATAACCACAAAAATGTGCCACCATTGGCTTTCAGGTGTTGTTACACACAACAACTGTGGTGATTGGCAGGCAGATTTTTAAGCTTTTAAGCAGTTTTCTGTCAGATGAGATTTCAATCATATTTTGTGGCCATTTATACATATCTAGAAAGTCAACATTTCCTATGGAGTTTTAGGACCCCCATGCACATTGATGTATTGTCAGACAAAATCACAGACAATTGTATCGTGGGCCAGGTCTTTAGCATAGTCATTGAGTTTATTCAATATATCTATCTGTATAGCGCCACCTGCTATTTGATCTTTTTCATATTTCTTTGTCCGGTTCACTGAGAGGGCCGCACATGCTCAGTTTTATCGTTCAACTGCCTCCTGAGCTGTGATAGGGAGAGATGAGACACGCCTCCTGAGCTGCAGCAAAAAAGACACTCCCCTTGATCTGACAGCTTGATATAAATCTAGCAGAGCAAGGAATGAGGAGATCTCTGGATCCATGTGAGGTACAGGGCTGGTTCTAGCTTTGTTAAAAAGCAATAGTCATGTAGTATATGATGTCTGGTTTTCCTTTTTTATATTAATCATAGGATAAACCATTTAATTGATTTCTGTATTTTCCTCTAATTTTTTTTTCTGTAAATCTATCCAGCCCCTACGAAAGTTATGTTCTACCTGGAGCCATGACAGGAAATAACATTGGGATGGAAGTAATGCAAGAAGCAGCAGCAAGCTTTTCAGGAAGAACATGCTGAGGATATAAATTAATATCCCTAAATAATGTAGTAACAAGGAGGAAGTGCTGATATACATAATTAGCTCAAATATGTGGATCAGTTCCGAGCTTAACCATATGGATGCTTGAGCCCACTGAACTGCCTGATTTTCAAATGCCTTTGAAGCGCTTATCAGAAGACAAGGCGTTAAAACACAGCAAGGAATGTGGGACTACAATTTAGTTCTCACCCTTTTTGTGTTTCCCAGGGGGCTTTTTTTGTCTATTTTTCAGCATGACATCCAGCATCCTGCTACACGGACTGGCAGCTGCTTTCTGTTTGATGTGTGCTTTTCACCTTAAGGCAATTAACTCATTACTGCAAACTACATCTCCAAGTTCTGAGCTATCCTGTAATAGCATAATAGTTTAATGGGTGAAATAAATGAAAATTTTGAAATGTCTTTTGAAGTCCTGTACAGAAAAAACAGACTGATATAAAAATATACTAAATTATGGAATGCAAATTCATCTAGGCCCATTCATCAAAGACCTGGGACAAAAATTTGCATGTTCATACTTATTCAACGTTCATAAATATTTTTTTATATATGGCAAGCCTTTTATATTTATGAGCTGAAAATAGTAATGTGTACAAGACCATCCACTAAGAAGACCTTTGCTAAAAGCATCTAGCATCATAATTGCAATAGGTTTGCATAATCACATCCATAGTTTACAGTGAAAAATGTGAAAACTGACTGGGAGTTTGTAGAACATGTTCTTCTCCATTGTTGAATTACCCTTTAAAAGGTTTGAGTTTATTCTTAAGTTCTAGATCGTGGGGCTTAAGGCTGGAGGACAGATTTAGCTTTTTACTAATGTATGTTGTATTCTAGGTGGAAATATTTGACAAAATAAGATGATAATTGTAGTAATATTGCTGCTCCAGCACATGGCAGCAGATGTTTAACTTATTGGGAATTTGCTCTGACTGTTCTAGGAATTCTAGGTGAACATGTGTGAAGCATTGTTAGATCAACCTTAAAAGGAACCTGTCAGCAGAACGCTCTCCCATTACCAAGAACGAGTGTTCAGAAAAAAAAATAGATATAATGGAGTCTTCCATAGGGAGAAGTGTCAGCTAGTCTCCCCTGCTCAACTCAAGTTTGATTGACAGGTTTTTCCCTATGTGCAAATCGGGAGAGCGTTCAATCAAGTAGAATCGGACATGGCACCCAGTGGACACTTCTCCTCAAGCTTGGCCATGAGTTCTATAAAATGTAATTCCAATTAAGAGTAAAATGCAGATCTTTGCAATTAATATACATGTCAAACCAATCCAAGGGAATAGAAGGTGAGGACTATCAACCAGACCAGGTATGGTCTGTAATCAAAGAAAATGCTTAAAGGGGATCTTTTCACCACTCCTGAAATTTGTGAATAGATTGATAACTGGGTGATACTAGTTGTGTCTCTGCATACTCTGAGACTGTCCAATCAGTGCTGCCAGTGTCAGATTGTGTTAAGACACACCCCTTTGGCAAGGTGAAACCCAGTTATTCTAGGAAGAATAATAGAGAAATGGAGAGTTATAAAAAAAAAAAAAATACGATCCATATATTTCTTCTTGGGGAGTATAAGTATTAAAAATGGTTACTGTGGAGCAAACTTAATTAAATACTATTATCCAGGCAAATAGCCACAATTTGAATGGACAATATCTGTATAATATTTGTAAAAGGAACATAAAAATTAATAGTTGATGTGTGTGCCAGCAAGAGATTCAGATGAAGGAAACTGTGACATGGAATGAAGAGGGGAAGTACTCAGGGGTGCACCTAGCCTTTCTGCTGCCTGAGGCGAAAACTAAAATGGCGCCCCTCCCTCTCCAAAGCCAATTTCTTAACCTAACCCCTTCCCTTCAGCCCATGGCCCTTCGGCTGCCCCTCTCTTGCCCCTACCTGGTGCTGCCTGAGGCGATCGCCTCACCTGGCCTCATTGGTGGTGCACCCCTGGAAGTACTTCAGAGAGAAATCGGAAGTGGCTGGGATTGGTTAAGATGGGCAGGCTTGGGAACTCTAAAAGAAGTTAAATGCCCAGTTGGGTACATGGTGTTTCAGTAGCATAGGTTAATTTTCAGTGCTATCAAAACTCCACAAAAGGAGCAAAAGTTATGTTTGAGAAAAAGTTATGTACACGTATATGTGTACTGCAGGGCATTGAAGTTACTTTCATATTACAAAATGAGGTGACAGAATACTTTAACAAAATACATTATTGTAGACAATGAACTGTAAAGAAAAAGATCTTTTCATGATGTGTCTTGCATTGCATTTGTATGCAGCCTGCTCCAGGTATGACCTTTTCCATGTGGTTTTCCTTTAGGCATCTCTATAGGCTTTAAAAAAAACCTTAAAAAAGGCTTGCTTAAAGTATACAAGATAAATAAACATAATGCAAAACACAAAAATAGTAAAAAATGCATGACATTTTATACCACCAATAGAAGTGTCATAGTCTGATGTACACAGCCGTAATAAGTGAGTGCCTGCAATGGGTTCACACTGTAACCCCAAGCAGCTCTCAATAAAATGGAATATTTTGTAATAGATGCATCCAGAATACATGAAGAAGTGGCCCGTTCCAGTTAATGTTGTATTAATTACACCATTGCTTCTAGGAAAAAATATAGTAGCTCATGTAGGTTTGGCTTTGTGAATGGATCCATAGACTGATACATGTAAATTTATAAAATGGATTGTTTGACTTCTGACATTGTAAGAACTTAAAGGTGTTATCCTACAAAAAGTATTACAAAGACTTTTCCTTTTAGGTAAAACTCCCTGCTGTTTCTCCTGTGGAGGAAATTCTGGTCCACCTTCTCCATTCAGTGGTTGACCAGACATGCTCAATAGCTTCCCTGCTTTATGTAGTAATCTCATTACTGAGGCAGTCCAGACACCTTTCATTCACCCTTACTTCTAAATTCATAGAAATATATAGGTATATTTTTTTCTAGATAATGAAGGAGATTGAGGGGGGGCACACCATAGTGCTATTTATTGGTGGACACACTGGGGCTGTGTGCGAGACTATTTTCTATATGGGGTAGTAGGACAGGAGAAGGGGAGAACAAGAGCTAATTACAATGCACTCTTAGGAGATTGATGGTCCATTACCTTCTCAATGTGAGGCCACAGCTGCAGAGTAAAGAAACTTACAATGCTGGAGAGCATAATTTTTGCATTGAGATATTAAAAATAAAGGTGTGCATTCAATGGTGTATCACAATATTTATTTAGCGTTGACATATTCTCCAGCACTTTACAGACATTACCATTGCTTGCTGTTTCTAACAGAGCTCACAATTTTTTTTACATACGTCTTTGGCGTTTGGAGGGAAACCGGAGTACCCGGAGGAAAGCCATGCAGATGTCAAACGTAGGACCCCAGAACTCGAAACACACCAGTGCTAATCAGTCAGCCACCGTGCTGCCCAGTATGGGTGGCTTGGGTGGTTGCCCGGGGGCCTGAGGCTCAAGGGGAACCCAGGCCTGCCAAAACAGCCCACAATGTTAAAAATCTGAACTATATAAAACAGTTTGAAGTGTGGCTCCATGTCTGTGATAAGACAGGCCACAGTGCTTAATTAAAAGTGTATGTGCATGAGCATGTAAAAAATCATGTGCCATGGATGTAAGGCTACATGCACATAACCGCACCGTGTTTTGCCATCTGCAAATTGCAGATCCGCAAAACAAGAATGCCAGCCGTGATTTTGCACATTTTCTGCAACCAAGATGGTCACAATGGCCTCTTCACGCACAAATGGATGAGGTATGTTTTTTTTTTTTAATTACAACAAAGCGCGAGGAAATTCGGCTTTGTGGCAAATTGACTTTTTTCTGAAATTTGGATTGAAGTCAATTTGTTTGACCAATGTGGGCCCACATTTTTCATACAGCCCAAGGCCCATGCTAATCTTAATCCTCCCCTGAGTGCATTACTCCAGATATTTTTTTTTTGGGGGGTTAATTCATGGCATAACCCCTTTAATACATTTTGAAATCCTAACTGAACCTGTATTTAGATCAGTTTTTTCGGCAGTTTGAACAATATTCAGTGAAGGAAGGATGTAAATCTAATCTAAATGTATAGAACTCAGCATCAACAGGGACTCAAATATTTGCATAAATACATATTCAAATATAAACTCATGGTGAATATTAAAAAGCGCGGTCTAAAACAATGTGACTAGGTTACTGGAATGTGAACAGGTTGCTGAGGTAACACATTAATCTCCCGGGGTGGAATAATTCAATCAATCTGTCCACACATATCACCTGAAGGCGCCCACCTGTCCTCTTTTGCTGCCAAAAAAAACTGGAAAGGAGTTATCACAGTGCATTTGTAGAAAAGTGCTGAAACTTGCAGTCTCCTGTTAATATCCGTTCTTTTCTACAAGTTTATGGCAAATGCTTACATTTCCTTGGGCATTGTTAACATTCAGTTTAGAACTGATACTCGGCTAAATTTTTCTCTCTGTTAGAAGGACAGCATGGTAGTATTATATTTACATTGGCCGTGCACTCAAGAATAAAAGGGGATGAAGTCTTCCAACTTTTAAAAACACGTTAGACATTTTAATTTTCTATTTCCTACGCAACTGAAAAGTAGTAAAAAACATCTTATACAGAGATTTCCCTTTTTTCTCAAACCTACTTTAAAGCTGATGGTTTCATAGTCCACATATTTGGTCTTTCCATTACCTAAGTTTGGGCAGCTGTAAATGGTCATTTATTAACCCCTTAATGCTACATGATGTAACTATAGGTTAAGGTAAAGTATGGAGCGGGCTCACGTGCACTTGGGTGCCAACTGTGTAATACAGCTGACACCCGCCAGCAATGACTGGGAATAGAGGTGACTCTGATGCCAGTCTTTGAACCCCTCAAATGCTGCTGTGAATAGCAACCACTGAATAGGTAGGGGCCATTCAGATGGCCATGTTGTTGCGGATCCGCAAAAACACGGATGCCGGCCAGGGTGTGTTCCGCAATTTGCGGAACACACATGGCCGTCATCCCGTACAAAATGCCTATTCTTGTCCGCAATTGTGGACAAGAATAGGACATGTTCTATCTTTATTCGTGGAGCCACGGCTCTCCGCAATCTAATGCCGCCCCTCAAAATTGCAGAATAGATGCGGACCCCTTCACACAGTCGTGTGAATGGGTCCTTAGACAGAGGGAAGAGGCTCCAATTGGTTGTTATGGCAGCCTGGGACCTGGTGAAGGCTCCCAGGCCAGTCACAGCTTCACAGGCAGCCAGTAAAAATCCCATCAGAAGACTGAAGCAATATTTCATCCATAAAAATGCCAGTATTCATGCCGAGTACTTGACAGGCCCTATTATAGTAAATAAGAGGTATCAATTCCAGCATTGACCAGTATATACCGGATCTGGCAAGTCAAGTACTGTTCTTATGCACGAAGAGAACACCAGAATCATACTGCTTATGCACACCTAGCCTTGCGCAGTTCACAGTCAATAAAAGCAATATTCCCTTCTTTGAGTTGGACATTTATACCGGTACAACTCAATATTTAGCTTGAGGTGACCACGGCTATGAACAAGTTAACAGCACACATAGACCTAGAGTTGCATCCCAATATCTAAAGAATGTGTAAACAGAAGTCAAAGAGCTACAAGAGCTCTGAATAACTGGATTCTTTATTCATAGCAAGCTTAAGCATACAATGATTATAAAAATTAGTTCTTCTGAGCTGTGATGGCCCAATTTGACTTTTCTTCGGTCCATATACAATAGCAATCCAAATAAAACCTTTTTTATTGACTGTTACACAATCTTCGTTTGGATACATCTATGCTAGTGATTTCCAGTCATATTGCCATGGGGATCCCAGTCTTTTGTTTTTTTTTTCTAAACAGCTACAAAGCATCTGAAATCAATTTGCCACCTTTATGTTAAATGTCAGTACTTGCTTCTTTCTTTTGGGGAACCTATGACTAAGTTCCTGCATCAGGTAAGGGTTTGGTCTAGATGGTTGCCAGTCACTAGGTAAAACATTAAATGCATTAGAGGATAAAACATACTACCTATGTGGAAATGTTAAACTATAAACGACCTACATAACCATGTGGTAATATCTCCATACAGGCTTTTTTCTCTTTTTTAGTTATTTTTAAAGGGTTTGTCCCATGGAAAATACTCTACATTTTTCAAACCAGCACTTGGTTCTGAACACCTTTGTGGTTAGATGTAATTAAAAATGTATTATACCCACTGAGTTATTCAATAAAATGTATGTGTATACTGCTACATGCTGTTCGTTCTTTTCCTTATTTCTCTGTCCACCTCACTGAGGTGGTCAAACATGTTCAGTTCCATCCTTCAACTGCCACCAATCCTATGTACTGTTAGAAACTGTGGCAGTTGCAAGGAGAGAGCAGAAAGGACATGAAGAACAATGAGTAAGGAGTTATTAGGACCCATGTGAGCTATAAGGCCGGCTCTAGCTTTATTAGATAGAGATTGTCATACTTTTATGTCTGAGTTTCATTTTTTACATTAACCAATGGTCCTACATATATTAATACTGTCTAAAAGATTACATCAAAAAATGTATATTAAAGCTGAGTTTTATTGCTTGGTGTGAGGTCTCCTGACACCATTTTTAGTGTATATAGTATATTAAGACATAAATCTCATCGAAAGTTCAACAAAAAGATTGTTAAATGTGATGAGGTGCCGTCCATAGATTTTATTACTATATTATCACAGCTCACAACAGAAACAGCTAAATAATAAATTAAGTACTACTGTATTTGTTTTATACTCCAGTAAGAATTAGAAATCCAAAGTCATACAGAGAATGAAACAGGAAACTAAAAGTACTACTAAAAAACTACCTAATAAAGGACAAGGTGAGTAATTTAATTTCAACATAGAACCTGTAAATAGTTCAAAGACAAGACATGTGTAAGGTCTCCGCTTTCTGATAACAAGATAACTCTTGACTCTTTTGCACTGAAAAATGAAATCTTGTAGAGGAAATTGTCACCATCCAACATCTTTGATGTGGAAATTACCATCTGAAGTGCTCTACACAATAAGGAACTTCTGCATTGTCAAAGCATCTGTTTACGCTGTCTCTTCCTTTATTGAGGGGAAAGGTTGAAATAGAATTCACCAAGTGGAGAAACAGGATGAATTGGTAGTTCATTCTTCTTTATAATTCTCTACCATTCTATAGCTCGAAACTTTGAAATGAATTTAAGACTATAACAAAATAATCACGATATGTCTTATATATGTCTGTGAAGATCACCATATGATCTCAGGTCACCATTGATGAAATTTTCAAAGAACCTTTGCCACTGCTCAAAGATTTGTCATTGAAAATATAATATAATATTCTAGCTGTACACTGATGTGAAAGGCAGGTTTTCAGTCACATATATATTTCGGAGCAGCACCTTGGGGTTTTGTGCTGTATACAGAACTTTTTAATTCTAGAAATAAGCCATGATTTAACCTCAAATATTTGTATATTTGGATTTTTAGCTAATTCTTGTGTTGCTTCTTTCATTTTCAAGAGCTCCTTTCTACTGTATAAATTCCTTTAAGTTCAGAGTTTGGGTGCTCCCTGCGGGTGATGCTCTCTTTCTCTACCTTCCTTATTACAAATCTCTAAGTCTTTGTCACCCCTAACCCCCCATCTCTCAGACTGAATTACCTGTGCAAGCCTTATGTGAAAAAGGGGCTCAGAACACTCGTCCTTAATATGAAATAATTTGGGTCCGAATACAATTTCAAAATGGTAGACTATTGTTACCAGTTACTATTTCGCTTTTGTGGACTGTCAGTGTCCAAAGGTATAAGAATGAAATGGAGTAACTCACCTGCTAAAAATTAAGGTCCATGACGTGCTTTACTGGACTCAATTTCTTGCATTTTTCCTTGAATGCCACCTTTCCTGAAGGTCCATTTTATTGAGGAATCAAAAGAAAGTTGGCTCACTTACCAATATAGGGGAATGAGAAAATAATATTTATATAGAAACCAATAGTTGGATAGGTATATAGTTTCCAGGTGCACTTACAAAGTCTGGTGCCAATAGCCATATATTTTATTGTCTATCTTTTCCTGATCATGTTACATGCACCAAAATACTACTTTCCAAATGCTATGTCAGTGACATGCCAGAAGGGAAGAACAAGAACTAAATTATCCACTGATCACCTTATCAGACCTTAGAAGATTTTGCATTAGTCAAGCCTACGGCTTCACTAAAGTTCCCTTTGTACAGCACGATTATCGGCCACCATAAAGGTGTAGCCAGTGCCCCAATATTTGTTCTTCAGGTTAAAGTATTGTTGATACTGACACCAAATCATCATTTCTGAGTAGCAGATTGTCTTGAGGAAAAAGGGATCTGCTCTTCAGAAACAATGAACTTGTATGGAGAAAAGCGATTATGGAAGTTATTGCTCATCCCCATACACCAGAGGAGATTGCTGCATGTAAATTGAGCTCTCCTCTAACAAGAAGACAGTTATTGGGAATGAACAGTTGGTTCCCTACTTATAGGTTTTGAAAATTGAATGGTTGCTCCATGCTAGTGTATACATGAAGAAAATATTGCTCATTGCTCAAAAAAAATCAGTAAAGTAAGTTAAAGGGGTTGTACAGTGCTAATATGCTGATGACGTATGCTCAGGTTAGGTCATCAATATCAGATTGTCAGGGGTCCGACTCTCATGACTCCCACTGATCAGCCGTTTGAAGGGGTTCAGGTACTTGTACAGGAGCTGGAGCAGAGGATGGGAGTGGGTAGTGGTTATGATGAGATGTTGTGTCACGGTGTACTCCTTCAGGTCATTGCTCCCTGGGCATCGGTGCAGTGAAAAGTTTTGGTTTCAATCATAGTCCCTCACCTGCAGCAAAGTCTGGATAGCTATGGTTGTTGGTCACTCTTCTAACTGTAATGGTCTAGCCTGTCAGAATATTTGTTGTTTTGTCTTTGCAGTCTCTCTGGAGTAGTAGTCTCACAGATGAGTTGATTCTCTGGTCCTTAAGGCCTTAGGAGCAGGAGCAATGGAACGTGCTTCCTCACTCACTACACTACAACTTGTCCTCTAGGCAGGAAGTCAGATCAGCCCTCTCCTGCCAAGAGGGGAGGAACGGGTGGTTAGCCCCATTCCTGATGGTGTGTAGTTAAAGAGTGAAGAGTATGCAGCACTTACACAAGTGCTGCCATCCTTTTAAGCAGCTGATCAGTGGGGATCACAGGAGTTAAACCCCTGTCAATCTGATATTGATGACCAAACCTGAAGATACATCATCATTATACCACTGCATAACCTCCTTAAGTTATCATTTTTAAATCTGTAGTGTATTTATGAATAAAATAAATAAAATTCTTTGTTCACATCTGCGCCTGAGGCACCATTAGGGGCCTCCGAAACTGATTCCATCAAAAATACTGCACTATTTTGCCTGGTAAAATGTCAGGGTTATCACCTAATAGAGTTAATTGATTAGAACATGTAGAATATCTGTACAGATAAAGCTGAATTTGTGATAAACGTGTTATCGGCATCATGCTATTGTGTAATTATAGAGAGGTGAAAGGGATCAAAACCTGGAATCTTCCTTTACAATCCTGCCCTTTGGCAAGGTGTTACTTCTGCAGTGTACCTGCGTGCAGACTTTTAAAACTGGTGGCTGAGGCCAGAAGGGGATCTGAATGGAATGTTTGATGTTGACTAAGAGCCTACATCTTGCTCTCCCTCAAGCCTCATTCAGCTTAAAGTTCCTTTTAATTATATAGTACCACATTTCCTTTAACATCTGGACATATTTCTCCTTGTACTCTATCTGTCATGACTTTCGGAGAGGCGATGCCATTTCAGCAAAAACAACATATGGAGCTGAAAGTTCATGTGTATTTTATTTTTGCAAGTGGAGTCATAGATTAATTTCTCCTTCTTGATCAAGGTAATGCCTTTGCTAATTTAAACTTGTCTAACTTGACTCCCTGAAGAATTGTGGACAAGCTTTACAGATTGTGCTAGCTAAGATTAGCTTTCATTTCAAATTACACATTTTTTAAAATTTTTTATTTTATTTTACCCCAATCATTCTTTCACTCAACTGTACCAAAGAAGATTTTTTTTACAGGCTGATAGTAAACTGCAACACACTTTCTTCATTTTGAAAAATCTAACCTTTGTTTCTCAAATTGTATGACTTTTTGGGTCTTTGTCAAATGACAACAGTGTGTAATAGGAAATATATATACAGGCTATAGCATCATATCCTTAAAGGGGTTGTCTGACCCCACCCTAAATGTAGTTATGTGCCTTAATCTGCTCTGCCTAAAGAAAGGAATGCACTTACCTAGTCACTGGCACTCTGTTCCACCACCAACCCGAGAGTCCCATCCCTGCAGCTTTTGGTTCCATCTGGACCAGATGTGTGACATCCCACCTATTATCATGTACATCAGTGCAGCCATTGACTGGCCTCAGCAGTGATATGTCCCCAAGCAGGAACATGACTGCTGAGACCAGTTAATGACTGCAGCGGTGTACATGACCATGGTATGGATGTCACACTTATGGGATGGAATTTTCAGTACTGGAGTATAGCACAGATGACTACGTAAGTATCTGATTGCTAGATGACCTGACCACACCACCAAACACAGGCGTCATCGACAGTGGGCCTCAGTGCTGTTCACTGATGAAAGTCGATTGGTTGTCACCAGATGAGCTTTTGGTGGTGGTATTACAGTGTGGGCAGGTGTATCAAGGCCACATGAAAACTTTTTGAGGCACTGACATTTTTTTGTGGGGGGTATACTCACCAGTGGTGTTGGCTTTTGTTTCAAAAAATTTTTTGAGATGAGGAAATCACCATTGCATGCTTCTACTTAAATGCCCTACTTTCATGATATAATATCACTGTAGCGTGAAATTTTTATGTTTTCCATAACTTTCACCCTAAAGCCAAATATCCCTTAACTTGTGAGTAGTGTCTTTATCTTTAATCACAACCTACAGCTAGAATGTAGAAAGTCTGTGCATTATCATTCCAAAGAGATCATCTCTCAGAGTTTTGGAGGACAACATATGTTATAACAACATATGCAGTAAATTTCCCATCATTTGGCATTTACATGGCATGGAACAGATGATTAAATATTCTATATTTTCAAGTTAGATATGCAAAAGAAGGATTTGAGTGTAAAATAATCATCAAATAAAGAGCAATTAGACACAAAAATAACTATGATATGATGATAGAAATGAAACCCACAGCATGCTACTCAGCAGCACTGCAACATACTATGAAAGGCATAGCAGTGTGACAAAACATTATATACCTGGGAAACCTGAATATTCAGTACTGAAAAAACAAAAGGAAGGCAAGCACGTAAAAAAATAGAAAGAAAATGTAGACAATAATAACAAACCATAAAATACCGTCTACCAATGAGATATACATCTACCTAAAGGTGTAGGGGACAGACATGGTGGGCATTTTGCATCCGAGACGAAAAATCTGCATACATGTGTTACTGGCTGATCAACGTGAATTTCTCCCTCTGCAATGCAAAAGGTAACATCCCTTGGGAGAATCCACTACAAAAATGTGCACTACAAATCCACTCCATCCCTTGGGACAATCCACTACAAAAAATTTTCACATTAGTGATCTTGAACCAACAGCAATGAGTTAACAGCACAGTCCCATTTTTTGAACCTAGATAAGCTGTACTGCTATCATAATTGTACTGATTTTCAGAACTACCTGGAAGAAGGTTTATAGCTTTTCAGATAATGGATACATATTGCACTGGACCAATTTACTAGTTCTTGAGTTCAATTGCTATTTCCTAGAGAAATAGTATGGTTCATGAGGATGTCTTCTTTCATGGATATACTATTATGTTATCATCTAGGAAAGACAGACAAGAACTCAGCTGATATTTAAACCTTATGTATGGCGCTATTGAGACAGCAGATGTCTATACAAATTTGACAAGAGAAAAGTTTTAGTACTAATCTAATTCTATCTCATGCCAGTTCTCACATTTACTGCTCAGTAGGAATAAGGTAAGGATACATTCCAGATGTAATGTTTTTAGCAGTGTCCGGACCTTAACCCTACTTTTCTTTTTCTTGCCACTTATATTTGAATATTTTTAGGGATTTTATCATCTTTTTACTGGACTTATTCTAATTTGTTTAGGCTTGGCCCATTAAAAACATACAAAGGGCACACTAGACATTACTGTACCAGGCCAAAGTTTCAACATCTTTCATAACTTTTGTGAAATTCAAATTGTTGAAGAGTATATGAATTTGAGGATGAGGATCATCAAAAATTCCTGCTTATAGTTTTTCTCAGTCCAGGGAATGATCGAGGTTACTTTTGGATATCTACCTTGTATTTTGCTGCCCAATAAAAAGTTAAAGGGGGTTTCCAGGATTTTAATTTTGATGACCTGTCCTCATGATAGGTCATAAATATCAGATTGGCACCCCACTGATCAGCTGTTTGAAGAGAAGATTGTGCTCACCGTTCAGCTGGTTGAGGAGAAAACTGTGCTCGCAGATCAGTTGATTGAAGAGAAGACTACCCTTGTACGAGTGCTGCCTTCCCTTCAGTGTTTACCTGCTCGCTGTCAACATCGCATCGGTGAGTAGATGTAATTAGAAGAAGCCATCCCATGGGATGGCTCCTTCCTATATACAAGTGTATAGGAACGAGCCGTCCTACTGAAGTGAGCCCTCCATACTCGAACCTGACTATCGTGGGATCCCAAACAGAACATGGATTCATCACTAAAGACAATATGGGTCCAGTCCGTATCAGTCCAGTTTTCTTTTTCACTACACCACTGCTACACCAATGCTGGCTGGGCAGAGACAGGGGTGTAGAACAAAGGTGTCCTCTGTGTCTGTACGGTGGACAGCAAAACTGTGGGAGATGCTCGTGCCTGTATGTAGATCAAACTTTCCACTCTACTGGTGGCCTGTCTGGGTTGTCCAGAGCCTGTTTGCCATGCGTTAACGCTCTCATGTAACTACTGCTCTCTGGCAGACAATTCATTGAAACAACCTTCCTGCTTCTCTCAGTCTAATGATACACCCCCTCTCAAAGTCGGTCACCTGGGAACAATGTCTTTCAGTGTGTTGTACAGACAAGTCTAGCATTCAATCTCTCACCAAGAGGTACATTATCCAAAAGTAACCTCTGATAGCCTTTTTACAGGGAAGCACTTTTATGTCTTCTTGTGGCAAGACCCATTGTTTAATCAGACTACATCTGTAATCATTTATATATCTGCCTAAGACATAACTACATGCCGAGTTTTGCAGCAATATAACATTTCTATCTGGGTGCGTAATTTTATTTTTTTGGTCAATGAGTGTGTATAACTGCTGTAACTAATGCAGTGTCTGAAGCAATGTTTTTTGTACATGTATCATTAACAGAAATATCTACTAGAAACAAAAGACATTAGTATTGCAAGAGACATCAATGTCTGTAAAAAATGGCATTTATGGTTATTCTTTATGGAGAAACTAAAAAAAAAAAAAAGTCTATGTAGATAATTTCATTACATGTATATATCTGCCTTCAAAGAGGATGACTAACTTGGCATTACTTATCATGTACTGAATCTGAGTTATGACCTGTAAGCTAAACTGATAATTCTGAAGGCTTCAGAGCCTGAATCTCCCAGTATTCATTTATGGTTCATTGCCTGCATGGATCTCACTGCGGTGGCTTTCGTTTTAGGAAGTATAGCCTTTAGGCTAAGTTCTGGACTATAATACAGGTTCATTACAAGATATGTAATATCGTGTTTCCTCGAAAATAAGATAGGGTCTTATTTTTTTTTTCTCTCCAAAAAAAGGGTTAGGGCTTATTATAGGGGTAGGTCTTATTTCGGGGAAACACGGTATGTCATTTTTTCCCCCACGGGCCCCTGTGCGCATACACATACAAAAAATATACTTACCTACACTCGGCTCCGCTCCGGACTTCTTCTCACCCAATCCTGTCATCCAGCGTGCGCTGTCATCCCGTCAACCAGCGTGATCCCGCGAGACCCGGCGCTGAGGTCACGTCTCATGGGATCATCACAGGGGAGATGTCTTGCAGCGCTGTTTAGAGTAAGAGTAAAGGTGTGTGTATAGGCAACTAACTACGCAGCATTGCGCAGGTAGTGTCACCAGTAGAGAGGCCCTGAATGGCCATTAAGATCACTTGCTGGGCTGCGCCCAAAACCCCTACCCCCCCCCGGGCCCAGACCGCAACCCTATTAGCAGTGATCGTGACGTCACCGATGTCACATCACTTACGCTCAATGTACCTAGGGCTTATTTTTGGAGTAGGGCTTATATTATAAGCCTACTCCAAAAACAGGGCAAAATAGCACTAGGGCTTATTATCAGGGTAGGTCTTATTTTCGGGGAAACACGGTACCATGTTCCCATCCATACAAAGTACCAAAAATTCCTGCGACTAGCAATTTATATTCAGGGGCATCTGCATCACCTTCAGTTTCAATCTCTCCCATTCGGCCTATCATCAGTCCCGAGAATATTTACAAAAATCGTAGCAGAGATTTCATTTTCAAAGCAGAGATATCATTCGTTTCATCCCATATCTCGACGACTTTCTCCTGACAGCAGATTCAGAGGACTCTCTACGGAGCAGATTGTGGAGGTCAAGCAAGTCCTAATATCATTAGGTTGGATGATAAATGCGGAAAAATCTAATTTTTTCCCCCTGCAAAATAATGACATTTCTGGGAATTCAGCTGGATTCTCACAGAATGTCCTCCTTCCTTCCCCCTCAAAAGATTACAATTCTAAAAGAAAATATAAAAACCTTTTTGCTGAAGCCTTCCATCACAATCAGGAATGTGATGAGATTATTGGGTCTTATGACTTCAACCATACCGGCAATCAGATGGGCCCAAACTCATGTAAGAACACTGCAATCATTCCTCCTGACGGTGTGGGACAAGAGTTAACTGTCTCTGGACAAGAACATCAGAATTCCTCGTTATGTAAAACACTCCCTCTATTGGTGGCTCATTCAAAAAAACCTGGTTCAGGGAGTTCCTTGGCGTCAACACAATCCAGTGATAATCACAACAGACGCGAGCAGCCAGGGCTGGGGAGCCCATTGCAATCAGCAGATGATACAGGGCTCCTGGAACGAGGACATAGTAAGTTACTTTTCAAATCAGCAATTCTTTATGCCTTAAAGGAATTTCTTCCGCAAATCCAGGATCAGAATATGAGAATTCTATCGGACAACGTACAGCGGTAGCTTACGTCAACAAGCAAGGGGGCATGAGAAGCAGATCTTTGGAAGCCATAGCAGCCAGGATATTAGCACTGGGAGAGAAACATCTGCTGTCATTATCTCCGACCCACCTGAAAGGAGATCAAAATCTCCTAGCGGACTTCCTAAGCCAAAACATCCTCAAGGAAGGGGAGTGGTCATTGAAGCAAAAAGTATTCGACCAGATCTGTCAAAGATGGGGACGTCCCATAATAGAACTCTTTTGTACAAAAAGCAACAGGAAAGTGCCTCTTTTCTGCTCCCTGACCTACCAGGACAATCCATTCCTAGTAGATGCGTTCTCAGCCCCATGGCCGAAGGGGCTCCTGTATGCCTTTCCTCCGTTGCCACCGATTGCGAAGTGCCTTGCAAAAATTCTAGAGGAAAGATGTCAAGCCATCCTAATTGCTCCGATGGCCGAGGAGATCCTGGTTCCCTCTACTTCTATGCCTTTCAAAAGGAGAAGGTTGGCGTCTTCCCCAGATATGAGATCTTCTGCTACAAGGACCAGCAGTTCATCCTCATTCTCCTCAACTCAATCTGTGGGCCTGGAAGCTGAACGATCAGTCCGAAGGAAAAGAGGGCTTTCGAATCCTGTAATAGATACATTACTCAGAAGCAGAAAGCCCATTACGTCAAAAATTTACAACCGTACCTGGAAGGCTTTTTTGGACTTTTCTGGGGGTTCTTGGGATCCTTCCATGTCCCCAAATATTAAGACCATCCTAGACTTCCTCCAGAGGGGTCTTGATCTGGGACTTTCCGTAAGTACCTTAAAGGTACAGATTACGGCATTATCGGCCTTCCTAGATGTTAGGCTGGCTGAAACTGACCTGGTAAAAAGATTTATAAAGGGGGCTTCTAGAATCAGACCTACCTTTCATTCCTCTGTTCCCCCTTGGGATCTTAATATAGTACTAACCGTCCTGTTAGACCCTCCGTTTGAACGCATTAATGAAATCTATAAGATTGCTCTCTCTTAAAGCTACCTTTCTATTGGCCATTACGACAGCTCACAGATTGGGAAAATTACAAGCCTTCTCTTGTAGATACCCTTATCTAACTATTCTTCCAGATAGGATTATTCTAAAACACTCCCCGGCTTTTCTTCCAAAGGTAGTTTCCAGGTTCCACTGCCAGCAGGAAGTATCTCTTCCTTCTTTTTGTTCTAATGAAGGCTCGGACAGTCAGAATAAATTTCATAATCTGGATGTTAGAAGATGTATTTTACAATATCTTCAGGCCACAGAACATTTCAGAAAAACTGATCTGTTTGTCCAGTTTCAGGGTCCAAATAAAGGAAAAGTGGCAAGCAAAGTCACCATTGCCCGCTGGATTAAATTGACCATTTCTATGATTTATTCTTCCAAAGGGCTAGAGGTTCCAGACGGACTAAAGGCCCATTCAACTAGAGCAGTAGCGGCATCATGGGATGAAGGGGCTTCCGCTAGCCTGGACCAGATCTGCAGGGCAGCTACCTGGGCGAATGCTTCTACCTTCTTCAAGCATTATAAATTGGACGTTTTATGTAATAGGGACTTGTCCTTTGGCCGAAAGGTTCTTTCGGCTGTGGTCCCGCCCTGAGTTAGGTTTCCTCTGTGAAATCCTCAGCTGGCGCCATTGGGGAGGCTTATGGGAAAGATGAAAATTACTCTTACCGGTAACTGGATTTTCCACATAGCCTCCACAACGGCACCACTTTTTTCCCACCCTTCTAATTATAATGATGTATACATATGCTTCCTGTTGGATGAAGTTGAAATTGTGTGTCTGTGTGTATGTGTGTGTGTATATATATATATATATATATATATATATATATATATATAAAGAGAGAGAGAGAGAGAGAGAGAGAGAGAGAGAGAGAGGAGAGAGAGCTATAAAGTTGTGTTTTGCATCTATTAAGTGTCCTAGGTTACTAACTAGAGGAGATAGAGGGGACTTTTAAAGTGTTGGTCTCCATGTTGTTTCCTGTCCCTGGAGGCAGGATAACCTCAGCTGGTGCCGTTGTGGAGGCTATATAGAAAATCCAGTTACCGGTAAGAGTAATTTTCATCTTCACAGCAGCTGGAGTGATCCCTGCCCTAAAAGTTTTACTCCGAGTTGTATAGGCTCTGGCATGAGATCTAAAACTTTGTTCATGCAGCTTTTTTTTTTTTTAACAAATTGTATAGAGAAAAACTTTCTAAGGTCCAGACTAGTATATAGCATGTCTATTCTGCCCATTCCAATGTGGTTGTTTCCTTATTTCAAAAGTTTATGTAAAGTATAAGTGAAAGGTAATGAGAGGAACAAATTGAGGAAAAAAAATATATATAAAAATCGATCCAGTGAAAAACACAATAAAATATGGTGTGAAAAGTGCCCACCACAATCAGGTTGCCAGATTTCTACAAGAAACAGTTTCTTAGCTTTAGTACATTAAAAAAAAAATTACATATATATTCTCAAATTCAAAAAATTCACTTTAAAATCTTAGTCCATTTCTATGCTGATTTATGACTTGGTTTTAACAGTCAATTCCCTTTAAGTGATGAGATCATAAATGAGGCTCCTCTAATAAACAGCCATTTACAAGTAAAATAAATAATGCGTATGGCACGGGGCAACATAAACATACAAATAAGAAAATTCAGATGAAAAGCTTTCAACACCATACGGCCACCCACAGACCAGGATACTATTAATCCTCTGCAAGTCTGAATAACCAGTAGCCTTAAAAATGAACTTCCTGCTGAAAGGACCAGATTTATTGATCTCACGTTGTTTTTGTTGGATGGCATTCAGAATAAGCGTAAAACACATCACATGATATGGTCGGAGATTTAGGAGAGTGCCGTGGACTTGCTGACCTTTATTTTTTGTATGTCTGCTTTAAGACTCGAGACAAATGTTCAGAACAGGAAACGATGGTTTGTTAATAAGCCAGGTAAATAATTTCCTAGACTTCTGGTGGGAAACTTGGCAGTGGCGAGATTTTGACCTCAGTGGAAGGTAACTTTCCAGAACAGACACATCCTGAAAGCAGGCTATTCGTTTCAAGTGAGGCACATCAACACTCTGACACAAATGGCTTCACCACATTCCTGTGTGTCATTTGCTATACTTTTAGCGAGCAAGTCAAGTGGTTCAATCCGTCAGGAACTGGAAGGAGAGGAATTTGGACATTTACACTGAGATTTGACATCAGTCACACTATATACACAGATAGATTCACTTCCTAAATCCATTCGGCAGGATTTATGTAAAGGGTACAAACATTAAAAAAAAAAAATAGAAAAAAAAAAGAAAAAAGGTAATTAAAAATATCAACTACGCATTATAGTAACAGAAGCTATAGTTACTCCCCCCCCCCCCCCATGTACAGCTAAAAATGAGGCTCCCTCACTGTATGTATTACCTAAGGCCTCAGTTAAGGGGTCATCCCAGCCTGGGATTACAACCTGAGCACAAGCATAAGCCGCATTCTCTAGCAAAAGCGCATGTGAGAGATTCAGACTCAATGTGTTGCGGGTTCTAACTCCAGGCTGGGTTCACATGCCCAATGTATGGCAAGTGATTTTGGAAGTGGTGGCTGCACAGGATTGCAGCGCATCTCTGATAATTCCTTTAAGCACTGCTATTTGGGGATGGTGTGGGAGTAGTTCTAAAGCACAGACTTATTTTTTCTCAACAGGAACAGTTTGACCATGAGTAAAGCTTTACATGTGCCATAAAGACTCGCACACAGAGTGTATCAATGCTCTGTACAATCGACAGCATCTATAGGGCTCTACTGTAGCTCTGCATGGCACCAATCTTACTCCATAGGAACCAAAGAAAATTATGGAAACTTCATTGACTTTTTTCATTAAGGAGTTAATCTAGTAATATGACACCCTTTCAAGAACCATACAGCAATACAGAGTGCCTATGGTCCCCTTAGTACATAGCTGGTTTATTTCGGTACAAAAAAAAAAAAAAAAATCAGTCAATGCACATATTGCTAAAACAACCCCATTTACATGTACAGAATGGGATTTTTAGTTGTTGAGAAGTGTGCACCAAATCTCTCCTGCCAATAAACCCAGAGAACGCAGACAAGCTTGAGTCACCAGAAAGTGCACAGATAAATGTATAGAGGATGCTCACATGCAGTACTTTAATACTTTTTTTTGTAAAACTGACAAAATATTTTCCTGTTTTTGTTAACTACCCAATACTTTGTTTTTATGCTGCTCCCATAGAACCTATATCAGCAACCTTCGGCACTCCAGCTGTTGTGAAACTACAACACCCAGCATGCATTCTTGGTTCTCTGAACTCTCATAGAAGTGAATAGAGCATGCTGGGAGTTGCAGTTTCACAACAGCTGAAGTAACGGAAGTTGCTGACCCCTGGCATAGAAGTAGATTCACGTGCTGGGTAGGCGGTCTTCAAGAAGGTACAAGCCATAATCAATCTGAAAACTTAAGTTATCACATAAAATAAGAGAAAAAAAAAACAACATAAAATCATAATTCTAAGGCTAAGTAGCCAAATACTGTCTAAAACTATTTTTAAGCACTGACAGAAAATGACCACTCACCCCTGTCCACCTCGGCTCAGTTTTGGTTCCTGTGAGGGGGAGGCAGCAGCGTCATAACACATGATCCTCCAGCTTCTGCTTCTCCCAGGAGTACTTCTACAGTCAGACTCACTGGAATGACCCTCCCAAGCTGCAACTTACTTTGTCTCCCTTCCCCCAACCAGAATAGTCCCATCATCATATTTTAGAGCCCTCTGTGATCTATCTAATAAACAGGGATACCATTTGTCAGAATGGGAGAAGGGAACTGCTGTAGAAAACAACCATAGGACGAATGGAAGGGCAGTCCTGAGGTACTAAGACTTCGGGAAGGGAAGCTACTGCACAAGTGTGTCCACCAGTGCCTGATGAAGGTGGACAAAGCAGAATCACCTGGCCACTGTACCTTAATATATTTCTAGTGTGGAAATATGTATTTACAGAGTTTTTGTACGAATGTACTGTACATATATATTTTTAAAGTGTTGGCATGTCAATTCGAATACTTTGGCGTTAAAAATCTGCCTACACAAATGGCTATAAGCATCTGCACACACAAGCCGAACTCCGCTGAAGCCAGCTCACGCAGCAAATCACAAACCGGTGGCTGCACCGACAGTGCGGATATAGGTTTTGGAATATTTTTGCACAGAACTGCCGTTTTTATTATGATTTTTTACAGTTTTAGGGATGCTAAATATTATTCTCGTTTTTCTATTATTTACACATGCATAAGATATGTTAGATTTTTAGCCAAATAGAGGGTTGTTTTATTATTGACTAAAGCTGGCCATAGACAGTCAGAAGTTGGTTGATGGTTGAACAACCAACCATCTGATGAATGGTCGTTCCTCACACACAGCCATACACATTTTAGCCATCCATGTTCAATGAAACTGGGCGATGGATGGAAGATCTTTCTGGGAAGGTTCTTTCAAAGAAAGTCATTCCAGAACAATCTTTCTTTGAACGAAGGATCTTTCATTTGTCAGCTAAAACAATTGTTCATTGTTTCAACCAACAAATGTTCAATTTAGCTGAATGCGTCCATTTTGATCAACTTTACACTAATGTGTATGACCACCCTTAACTTTAAGCCTAACAGTCCTCATAAGTCTAGTGTTACACTAGCGTTCAGAGATCCAGCAGGGAACAGCCTGCTGGAGCTCTCTGGATCCAGCGTTGCCGGACACTACCGGAATGCCTGCCGGCCCCATTAACAAATGTCACTGTGCACATAGGTTTCAGTACAACAAATTCTCAGCATATTTGCTACATTACGGCCAAATCTCTACCGGTCCCCAGTGGACATTCAGGCATCATCCGGCAATTCCAGATCCAGAGAGCCCCGGGAGGCTGTTCCCTGCCAGATCTCTGAAAGCTAGTGAAACTAGCCGAACATATTAATAACCGATTCATAAAAGCTTTATTTCAAACTTTACTATACAGCCACGTTTAGTTACCGGAGGTTTTCTTTTGCCCATTAGTATGGAAATTACATTTCATCTGTTAGTCAATTATGTAAAACCTCTCAATTTCATCCTCAACATCCTTGTTGTCTTGGGTGTATTTTTATAATGCAAGTTTCATTCACATTTGATCTTTTTTTCTTTGAAAATATTTTCAAAAATACAAATGGAGTCGTTTGTGAGCAGCATAGTATTGACTCGGGATACATCTACACTAGTAGAGGACCAGGGTAGTCAGGTGAGCAGTCAAGTGGTCCTCAGGAGAGAAGCGGCATGCAGTAGTACCACTTCTATACTTACTCTATGTACAGGTCACTCTAGTCAAACCATTTCTTCATCGTTTCCCAGTTTTTTTCCTCTCAGGGAATGTACTTGGGTTAAAGCACTGTTTTGCAGGGCCAGTCCCCAAGTACCACCACGTAGCCATAAATCAGGGATTTCATTAAATTCAATGTATCAGTAGTGGTTACTTGCATTTTCTCCAATACTATCTCAGCAGATTTCTATGTGAGGCTTTATGTTAATAAAGGTATCAGATCCACGTGGGTTCATAATCTATATATATTTAATATCAAAATTAGCATGGAGGAGATACCTTTCCCAATGTTATCTTGGGAAAATATTTTCCCTTTCACCATGATGTAATCCTGCTTTTATATCTATTTGGTACCCACATAATACCCATGAAAATAAAACCTTAGCATGGTTGACCCGCCATTATTTGTACAGTAGTTGGAATTCCCTCACTAGACCTTCTCTGGTCCGTCTTGACACATAGGAAATGACCACAGCGGTGACTCACCTCAGTTGTGACTTAGGTGTCAAGAGGGACCAAAGAGGAGAAACCAGCGGGGGATCCGGAGGTTTATTTGATTTTACACCATTCTGACCCTATAATGAAAGGGGTTGTCAAGTATCACATTATACTCTGCAGGCAGCTGGTCTCTATGGATGTCCTGCAATACCACTGCTTGCTGTCTGTCTGCAGGATGTATATTCAAATCAATCCACTGGTTTCAATGTAAACACACAGTCATTCATAGTCACTGGACACCCATCAAGAGGTCAGATGAGAAGATCTGCAGAAATGAAGCGACCCCCACAGCTTGCACAAGACTCTTGGGAGACCCTTGTGGCAAATCAGTCACGTCCCATTCATCACTCCATACCGCCACCTACCCCCAAAAGGAAGAGAAGCAACACTTGCCAGGTTTAATTTCAAACGTTAATATATTTCTATTTGATAGTGAACATATGCATCAGTTATCCCCATCTGTAGAAACTGACATCATAAAAAAGGGGGAACCATTTGTAAGATGCCTCTTAAAATAAATATTTCTCTTTATAAAATAATAAAACTTCAAATAAATATACTTTACACTAAACAATATGTTGAAAAATTAGAAAATAAAGGCCGACTCTTACTGTAACTGTACAATATACAGAAAGTCCAAAGAGTAGAAATATTAATTTTTTCAATAAGCCGAAGCACAATCTAACCGTCTGGATAGATTCACATTCCTCTGAATGTATATTAGTACATTTCGTGATTGCGCCAGTACAGTGGCACCAAATTCACAGTTGTAATATTATTCTCTATGTACAAAAATATAACATATTATCTCTGGCAGAAAACAAGACGATCATCTGCTAATTTACAAATGTTGCAAGTATTATTCACAAAACGGCGCGCGTTTACGTAGGAGTGTCTGTGTTGCTTTAGCTTATATTTTACGTGGCACAGAGCACTGGGTCCTAATCGCAGCTTGATTAAAGGTTCTCTAACAAGCCTATTGGTTAAGATGGCACTTAGGGAAAAAAATAAGAAATCACTGCAAAACAGGGAAAACAACCCTTCCCGCTGCTTTCTACCAACCGTACCAAATGACCTTACATGATTGCATATGTGTGTTAAAAGTAAGTCCAATTACTTTCTCTTTTCGCAAAGCGAGCTGGTGCTATGACGGCTTCCCCAAACTTCTGGGCTGTAACTGTGGCACTTTACAACATACTGTATTTGACCTTTTACATCGGCACCCTGGCCTCTTTGCCCGGTCGTAGCAGCCCTGGCACAGTTTAAGGCAACCCTTGGCTGGAAGGTAACACCATAAACAAGGCAAAAACATTGACATGACCCCGATGGCAGACCAGCGAGTGCAGCATTGTGACTGGCTGCAGGAACAGGGGTTGTCAGCACAATTGTCCTCATCGTCGTTCGAGCAATGATAGAATAGGCACTTCACACAGCAAACGCAAGTTCCATAGTCAATCACTTCCTGGGCTGAGCAAAGGCACTGCTTGTCACATATCCAGCAGGAGGGAAGAGTTCTTGGATAAGTGCATTCTTGGCACTTACATTTCCCGCAGCTCTCACACCTGTAGGCATGTAAGCCCAAGTCTTCTTTACTGGAAGGCTTTAACTCCTCTGGTTTCAGCTCACCTTTGGGTTGTACGCAAATTATCCTGTCAGCACCCGGCCCTGAAGAGGAGTAAGAAAGACCTAGAAGTCTCTGCTCCGATGAGCTGCTACTTGTGCTTGTCCTTGTACTGCTCCGAGATCCGGTACTAACGGACCGAGACAAAGATGCCCGTGACGAGGGATGCATTGGTGGAAGAGGGCTCCGGCTAAATTGCCTCTGGTCCGTTACCACGTGTATTCTTTCATTTTTGTGCTGGGGAATGTGACGAGGAGGAGGAGGTTTAACCCAAGGCCGGGGAGCCACAGTAGGCCCCTCGGTATACTCATTAGTGTTCCGTATGGCTCTTATCTGTTCCAATGACAAAATGTGAACCTGTTGCGTCAAAATGTCCCTTGGGTCAATATCGCCATGTGGTCTCCCGCTGTCACGCCGAGCCTGGAGTAAAGGCTGGGATACGCTGCCATTTTGGACTCTGGCCTCCATCAGTACTCTGAAGAGTTTTCACTCCAGCTGGCCGAGAACACATCTGAAATCCTGCGGGTAGAAAGAGACAATCATTACTTACTCTTCACAGTTTTTTTTAGAAATGTTAATGAAAATTCCTTTCTAAAACTTGGTCAAAAAAATAAAAAAAAAAAATCATCAAATACCGCCTAACAAACCGGAGGTACTATGAAAACAGATCTCGCCCTGACATTTAGGAGAAAAGCCCTCCCAGCTCAGGCTGGACAATACGTTGTAAGCTAATCTTCTCATCTACAATTTCCTCTGCTGTATTTCTAAGAAAAACCAGCCACGCATTCTATTTCTAGTATTTCCTTTAAAATGCTGCAGGTGGTAAGAGAAAGGGCAAGGTGAAAGTCTATCACGAACGCGATACTTGACAGAGTTTGGTAAAATTCAGTACGTTTAGCGTCAGGAGGAGCGGCACCAGAGTCCGATGTGTGGTAGCACCACTGGCATGTGAGGTAACAGTGGCTTATTACTTCCTCTCATTGTGAACATGTCACAACAGGTGGAGGGAAATCAGGTTCCTCTTAGACGGTAGTAAAAGCTATTCAAGTAACAGGAAACCAGCTGCCATTATGTGACTGTCTCCTCTCGGCTCAGGTCACCACAATGTGAATGACAATAGCCCAAACACTTTGCTATCCGCATAACAAACACTACCTGCATTTTACAGCACAAGGCTTTAGTGTCTGGCGGCTTTGATACATTTGCTTCTAACCAAACTGGATGAGGATGGGCCGAATAATGCACATTATTCATGGAATTTACTGTGGGCTCAATAAGACAGGATGCGATCGCCCTTCCAGCCCTTTTAATTGCACAGATCTATAGAATCCGGTCCACAGCCTTCCCACAAACAGCTTGACAATGAGGGGATTGAGATCACTGCTGCGCAAACACCATCCTGGGGCCTATCTGAAGCTAAAGGTGAGGAGATAATGGCCGCCGCCGCTGAATGCCGCTGCTCATACCTTCACTGGAAAACATTCACTGCAAACCGCAATATGGGGTCCTAGTGACAATTCACACTTGTGTTGTTAATTCCGGTATTAAGATCCTGCAGAGGATCTCGATACCGGAAATAAACGGATCCGTTTTGATTTTGCACATCAGGATGTGGTCGTGTGAAATCAAAATGGGGGAAAAAGAAAACAGATCAGTCAGCAAATACACTGACGGATCCGTTTTTTTAGGCTCCTAAAAAAAACGGATCCGTCACCATTGACTTACATTGTTTTCAGTGTCGGATCAGCTTTTTTTTTCATTTTGATTTCACACTGTGTCCAGTCACAAAACGGAATGCCGCCGTAATAGTAGACAACTTTCCATTCACAATGAGGACCAAATGGAAACTTTTTTTCCGGTATTGCCAGAGGAAAACGACAGCACAAGTGTGAAAGAAGCCTAACTTGCTGCGAGGCCAGATTATTATCCAACAATACTCAATACACACACAGATGTAGCAGAGCTGAATCTGTCTGCTCACCACCGATGCACTGGCCAGTTACCAGACTGCACCTATCACCAGAAATGATCACAAAAACATCCTAATGACTAGAAATACGCCCCATGGCAGATCATAATCTCCGGAGATTTTGCTTATAGGTCATTTGCACAAAAGAACACGGTTAATTAGCAGGTGACGCGTTTCTAATCGGGAAATCTGAGGGGCTATAGAGTTTGTGCACCAAGATAACTTGGAGTTAGGAAAACACACCAGGTTTGCCTGAAGTCTATGCACAAATGACACATTGTGGCTTCCCAAATGTTACAAATGACAAACTCGGCCCTGCTATATCTGCACATTACACAAATGAATACACACAAGTATCTCACACAGGCATTAGCTCGTACATATGTTGGCGCTCTAATCGAGAGTACACGTTACTCAACAGCTCTGATGTAATGGCTGGCGATACGTCCCTCCCAAATTGGCTTTAACGGAAATATATGTTTCACCCAAATCTGAGCGCTGTTTCCATGACTCTAATGGGAGCTACCTGGATTCCCTAAAGTCAGCAATGCTTCACGCCCAAGTTACACAACTGAACCTCTCAGAAGTTCTAGGCTGAAGATGTCATCCTCCAGTCTCAAGGTAAATAGCGCGCGGGCATTTCCAAAGAAACTCTAAAGCGTTTGTGCAAAATAAAGACCAAAATGACTTCTCGTGAAGGTATTTTCCTTACATTTGCCAAGCTCTCCTGTGAAAAATAAAAAACTACAAGACCCGGTGATTGTAAGCATAGGCCTGAAATGACATGACAACCACCTCAGCTCTCCCAATGTAAAAGCTGTCATCACTGCCGACAGTTCACATTGATCACAAGTCTCCAATAAATTGTCCAGCGCAGGAGGCAGGAATTCTCAGCGCACTTCTGGCTGAGCCGTCCTCGCCCAGGACTAGTCAAGCAAAGCTTCACTCAAAGGCTGGAATTGAAAAGTAAATTGATATCCATCTTCACGGAGCGGACAGAATCTTCTGTCACTGATCATTTTCTCCTCTCGCCGGAGTTCAATATAGAAGTGGCTGCTAGGCCATTAACTTCCCAAACTTCACATCGTACTTTCTGACTGAAGCAAAAAGGAACTTAAAAGTCTAACAAAAACAGAAATTAAAGCAACGAGGTTCAGGATGCAAAAAACGTAGCATTTTCTCCTATATAATATCTATATAACCACTTATGTTCTATATGTCCACCATAGAGATCCTTCTGGTTTACCAGTGCCGTCTACTATTGATGTCCATTGAAAGTTTTTCTGTCTCCCACTAAAAACACCAAGGCCGTCTTATTCCAGACATCACCACAGCTCACAACAGGTACATCGCTTATAAAGAAGCCCCAAAAAAAAAAATCTCTTTTAGCAAGAATCAGTACTAAATAGAGAGAGTACAGACAGATCCGAGATTACACAGGCCTCCAAAAGAAAGCACCCTCTGCAATAGGACCATGTCCACCTGAAGAAACGCAGAAGAAGAGACTTGTATCTCTGGTAGAGATGTCCCTGTCCAGTCCCCCATAGGACATGCAGGTACTAGGTACAATACAAGGTGACACAATGTAACAATAATAGTAAACCAACCAGGATAAAGGGGGGCAACAAACTTACAAGAAAGTTTCTCAAACTCCTCCATTCCAGTGAGTGGTGGTCTCCAGAAGATCAGGACATGGCAGGACTTCTGGGCTGGGTGAACTCTGGAGCTGTCTCTAGGTCTCCTCTGCCCTCCACCCCCCTGAAAACCCCATTAGGAGCAGAGTGTGTGATCAGACTGAGGATTAGAGGAGGGGGAAGGAGTGTGCAGGGGGGGCGAAGAGACAGAAATAGCTCTTTAACACGACCACAACATTTCCGAAGCTGCTCAACCTCACATCAGATCTGATCAAATCTCCCCCAGATCAGATATATTCTCTCCGATCAGATCTGCCCTAGATCAGCTCTATCCTCTACTGCTTTCTAAACAGAAGTCTGAGAAACTTCCGAGCAGCACAGGGTGCATGTCCTATAGTAAGGTCCCGGGCAGCAGCTGACATCTGGGCGAGCACCCCATAGTACATAGGTGCAGCCTCCATTACACACACCACAAGCAGAGCAATCAGCACCCGAGCTCTGAACTTTCCACAACAAGCCACGTTTCCGCTCCGGTACTGCGCCGTGCAGCCGGGGACAAGCCATACAACTCAGGGCCGCCTTACAGACACCAGAAAAGTAGCTGCAAACAACGTCCGCGCCTGCCAGAGTTAATGAGAGTTAACCCCATACTCACCGCAGCGGCACCACGACTCTCCTCTGCTCGGCAAACTCTGCAAGTCCTGCTGATAAATCCGCTCTCCGCTGCAGACAAGCGCAGTCCCGCAGGCAAAGTCCCCCAAATAAGGCGAAGTTTAGTAAAGTTCCAACAGAAAATCCCCAGCTGCGGTGCCGTTGTAGTATCCACACGGGGCGGCAGAGCAGTGTGACAGGGCGCCGCCGCCTCAGCGTTGTTGTGCTCTGGGCTCGGAGGAGGAGGAGGTCGGGCAGTAAATGGCGTCATGTGGAACTGAGGAGGAACAGAGCAGTTGTTGTCCCAGAGGATATATCGCATCCGGTGCCTGCTCATTGGCTCTGCTGGGCTCCATTCACTCACACTCCTGCTCTGAGCCGCAGGGGGGAGCTCACGGGGCAATGGCCTCTGCTCCGGCTCAGGAGAGTGCTGAGGGAGGTGATTAGACGCTGTCCTAGTGCCGGCCCTTATATTGTTATATTGTGTGTGACTGGAGGAGAAGTGCATAACCAGTACAACATTTATTATATTGTTACTGGGACATGACTGGAGGAGTAGTACACACCAGTACATCATATATTATATTGTTACTGGGCCGTGACTGGAGGAGTAGTGCATAACCAGTACAACATTTATTACTGGGACATGATAGGAAGAATAGTACACACCAGTACAACATTTATTAATGGGACATGATAGGAAGAATAGTACACACCAGTACAACATTTATTACTGGGGCATGAGTGGAGTAGTAGTACACACCAGTACAACATTTATTATATTGTTACTGGTCCATGACTGAAGGAATAGTGCACACCAGTACAACCAGTACTATAGTAGTAACCAGCCAGTCACCACTATGCATAGACCTGATAGGAGTAGTAGTAGTAAGGGCTCGTTCACATCACCGTTAGGGCTTCCGTTCTCCTGCTCCGTTATAGGAGCAGGAGAACGGAAAGGACGGATTCGGGACATAACTGACCCCAACGGAGCCTAAGGGACCCCATAGACTATAATGGGGTCTGTTAGGTTTCCGCTCAGAAGATGATTTTTGAAGCGGAGACAAAAGTTGTGCACGCAGGACTTTTGTCTCCGCTTCAAAAATCATCTTTTGAGCGGAAACCTAACGGACCCCATTATAGTCTATGGGGTCCCTTAGGCTCCGTTGGGCTCAGTTATGTCCCGAATCCGTCCTTTCCGTTCTCCTGCTCCTATATCGGAGCAGGAGAATGGAAGCCCTAACGGTGATGTGAACGAGCCCTAACACAGGTACATTATAAATAATTACTGGGCCATGCCTGTACACCAGTCACCAGTAAACATAAACCTGATATGAGTAGTAGTAGTAACACAAGTACATTATGTATCATTACTGGAACATCGCTGCACACCAGTTACCACTACACATAGACCTCATAGGAGTAGTAGTAAAACAAGTACATTATATATTATTACTGGGTCATCCCTGCACTCTAGTCACCAGTACACATAGACCTGATAGGAGTAGTAGTAGTAACACAGTTACATTATATATAATTACTGGGCCATTCCTGTACACCAGTCATCAGTACAAATAGACCTGACAGGAGTAGTAGTAGTAGTAACGCAAATACCTTATATATAATTACTGGGCCATCCATGCGCACAGTTACCAGTACACATAGACCTGATAGGAGTAGTAGTAGTAGTAACGCAAATACCTTATATATAATTACTGGGCCATCCATGCGCACAGTTACCAGTACACATAGACCTGATAGGAGTAGTAGTAGTAGTAACGCAAATACCTTATATATAATTACTGGGCCATCCATGCGCACAGTTACCAGTACACATAGACCTGATAGGAGTAGTAGTAGTAGTAGTAACACAAGTACATTATATATCATTACTGGACCATCCCTGCACACTAGTCACCAGTACACATAGACCTGATAGGAGTAGTAGTAGTAACACAGGTACATTATATATTATTACTGGGCCATCCTTGCACACCAGTCACCAGTACACATAGACCTGATAGGAGGAGGAGTAGTAACACAAGTACATTATATATCATTACTGGACCATACCTATACACTAGTCACCAGTACACATAGACCTGATAGGAGGAGTAGTAGTAACAGGTACATTATATATTATTATCTGCATATTATACATCCATACCTTCCAAACGTTTTGGACGTTCAAAGAGAGACACTTCTGGTCAGGGTCGGACTGGGACTGAAATTCAGCCCTGGCATTTTGAAATCAAAGAGGCCCACATGCCTCGACTTTTTAAAGTCACAGCCAACCCTTTTAGAGGCCCTAAAAATTATTAAAATATAATAATTTAATAAACGTAAACCACACCAAACACGTTAAATAAACTGCCCCTGCAGAGAGAGATGGAAAAGCTATATCTCCTGATAGGGTACGGGTCTAGAACTCAGACCTGGACTGATCAAAAAAAGCGTTCCTAGGAACGCTAGTGCCGATAATCGGCCCGTGTAAAAGTGGCCCTAATCAGCCGACGAACGAGCAAAACGCTCGTTCGTCGGCTGATTGGATCTTTTGGTTTGTACAAAAGATCCAATCTGTCGGGCGCACATCACCCTGTGTAAACTAACCTTTTTCCTCCTAACATTACGTATATCACTACAGAACATACAGGGTAAGGCTACATTCACACGTTGTTTTTGCGGCCTCCGATCTGCATATTTTGAGGCTCAGATGCGGACCCATTCACTTCAATGAACACTGTGTGCTGTCGGCATCTGTATGTCCATTCCTATTTTGGTCCATTTGTGGACAAGGATAGGAATTGTTACAGTGGATCTGCAAAAAAAACGGATGCCATACGGAACATCATCCTTTTTTTGCGGATCCGCAATTTGCAGACTGCAAAACGCAATGTTCGTGTGAATGTAACCTAATACAGCACCCCATACCTTTTACATCCAGTATAATACAGCGCCCCATACCTCTTACATCTAGTATAATACAGTGCCCCATACCTCTTACATCTAGTATAATACAGCGTCTCATACCTCTTACATCCAGTATAACACAGCGCCCCATACCTCTTACATCTAGTATAATACAGCGTCTCATACCTCTTACATCCAGTATAACACAGCGCCCCATACCTCTTACATCCAGTATAATACAGCGCCTCATACCTCTTACATCCAGTATAATACAGCGCCTCATACCTCTTACATCCAGGATAATACAGCACCCCATACCTTTTACATCCAGTATAATACAGCGCCCCATCCCTCTTACATCGAGTATAATACAGCGCCTCATACCTCTTACATCTAGTATAATACAGCGCCCCATACCTCTTACATCCAGTATAATACAGCACCTCTTACATCCAGTATAATACAGTGCCCCATACCTCTTACATCCAGTATAATACAGCGCCCCATACCTCTTACATCTAGTATAATACAGCGTCTCATACCTCTTACATCCAGTATAATACAGCACCTCTTACATCCAGTATAATACAGGCCCATCCAGTATAATAAGGTGCCCCATACCTCTTACATCCAGTATAATACAGCGCCCCATACCTCTTACATCTAGTATAATACAGCGTCTCATACCTCGTACATCCAGTATAATACAGCGCCTCATACCTCTTACATCCAGTATAATACAGCGCCCCATACCTCTTACATCCAGTGTAATACAGCGCCCCATACCTCTTACATCCAGTGTAATACAGCGCCCCATACCTCTTACATCCAGTATAATACAGCGCCTCATACCTCTTACATCCAGTATAATACAGCGCCCCATACCTCTTACATCCAGTATAATACAGCGCCCCATACCTCTTACATCCAGTATAATACAGCACCTCATACCTCGTACATCCAGTATAATACAGCGCCCCATACCTCTTACATCCAGTATAATACAGCACCTCATACCTCTTACATCTAGTATAATACAGCACCTCTTACATCCAGTATAATCCAGCGCCCCATACCTCTTACATCCAGTGTAATCCAGCGCCCCATATCTCTTACATCCAGTATAATACAGCGCCCCATACCTCTTACATCCAGTATAATACAGCACCTCATAACCTCTTACATCTAGTATAATACAGCACCTCTTACATCCAGTATAATCCAGCGCCCCATACCTCTTACATCCAGTATAATACAGCTCCCCATACCTCTTACATCCAGTATAATACAGCGCCTCATACCTCTTACATCCAGTATAATACAGCGCCTCATACCTCTTACATCCAGGATAATACAGCACCCCATACCTTTTACATCCAGTATAATACAGCGCCCCATCCCTCTTACATCGAGTATAATACAGCGCCTCATACCTCTTACATCTAGTATAATACAGCGCCCCATACCTCTTACATCCAGTATAATACAGCACCTTTACATCCAGTATAATACAGTGCCCCATACCTCTTACATCCAGTATAATACAGCGCCCCATCCCTCTTACATCTAGTATAATACAGCGCCTCATACCTCTTACATCCAGTATAATAATACAGCCCCATACCTCTTACATCCAGTATAATACAGCGCCCCATACCTCTTACATCCAGTATAATACAGCGCCCCATACCTCTTACATCCAGTATAATACAGCGCCTCATACCTCTTACATCCAGTATAATACAGCGCCCCCATACCTCTTACATCCAGTATAATACAGCGCCCCATACCTCTTACATCCAGTATAATACAGCGCCTCATACCTCTTACATCCAGTATAATACAGCGCCCCATACCTCTTACATCCAGTATAATACAGCACCTCATACCTCTTACATCCAGTATAATACAGCACCTCATACCTCTTACATCAGTATAATACAGCCCATACCTCTTACATCCAGTATAATACAGCGCCCCATACCTCTTACATCCAGTATAATACAGCGCCCCATACCTCTTACATCCAGTATAATACAGCGCCCCATACCTCTTACATCCAGTATAATACAGCACCTCATACCTCTTACATCTAGTATAATACAGCACCTCTTACATCCAGTATAATCCAGCGCCCCATACCTCTTACATCCAGTATAATAGAGCGCCCCATACCTCTTACATCTAGTATAATACAGCACCCCATACCTCTTACATCCAGTATAATACAGTGCCCCATACCTCTTACATCCAGTGTAATACAGCGCCCCATACCTCTTACATCCAGTATAATACAGCGCCTCATACCTCTTACATCCAGTATAATACAGCGCCCCATACCTCTTACATCCAGTATAATACAGCGCCCCATACCTCTTACATCCAGTATAATACAGCTCCCCATACCTCTTACATCCAGTATAATAGAGCGCCCCATACCTCTTACATCTAGTATAATACAGCACCCCATACCTCTTACATCTAGTATAATACAGCCCCATACCTCACATCCAGTATAACACAGCGCCCCATACCTCTTACATCCAGTATAATACAGCGCCTCATACCTCTTACATCCAGTATAATACAGCGCCCCATACCTCTTACATCCAGTATAATACAGCTCCCCACACCTCTTACATCTAGTATAATACAGCGCCTCATACCTCTTACATCCAGTATAATACAGCGCCTCATACCTCTTACATCCAGTATAATACAGCGCCTCATACCTCTTACATCCAGTGTAATACAGCGCCTCATACCTCTTACATCCAGTATAATACAGCGCCTCATACCTCTTACATCCAGTGTAATACAGCGCCTCATACCTCTTACATCCAGTATAATACAGCGTCTCATACCTCTTACATCCAGTATAATACAGCGCCTCATACCTCTTACATCCAGTATAATACAGCGCCTCATACCTCTTACATCCAGTGTAATACAGCGCCTCATACCTCTTACATCCAGTATAATACAGCGCCTCATACCTCTTACATCCAGTGTAATACAGCGCCTCATACCTCTTACATCCAGTATAATACAGCGCCTCATACCTCTTACATCCAGTATAATACAGCGCCTCATACCTCTTACATCCAGTGCAATACAGCGCCTCATACCTCTTACATCCAGTGTAATACAGCACCTCATACCTCTTACATCCAGTATAATACAGCGCCCCATACCTCTTACATCCAGTATAATACAGCACCTCATACCTCTTACATCCAGTATAATACAGCACCTCATACCTCTTACATCCAGTATAATACAGCGCCCCATACCTCTTACATCCAGTATAATACAGCGCCTCATACCTCTTACATCGAGTATAATACAGCGCCCCATACCTCTTACATCTAGTATAATACAGCACCCCATACCTCTTACATCCAGTATAATACAGCGCCCCATACCTCTTACATCCAGTATAATACAGCGCCTCATACCTCTTACATCTAGTATAATACAGCGCCCCATACCTCTTACATCCAGTGTAATACAGCGCCCCATACCTCTTACATCCAGTATAACACAGCTCCCCATACCTCTTACATCCAGTATAACACAGCGCCCCATACCTCTTACATCCAGTATAATACAGCGCCCCATACCTCTTACATCCAGTATAATACAGCGCCTCATACCTCTTACATCTAGTATAATACAGCGCCCCATACCTCTTACATCCAGTGTAATACAGCGCCCCATACCTCTTACATCCAGTGTAATACAGCGCCCCATACCTCTTACATCCAGTATAATACAGCACCTCATACCTCTTACATCCAGTATAATACAGCGCCTCATACCTCTTACATCCAGTATAATACAGCGCCCCATACCTCTTACATCCAGTATAATACAGCGCCCCATACCTCTTACATCCAGTATAATACAGCGCCCCATACCTCTTACATCCAGTATAATACAGCACCCCATACCTCGTACATCCAGTATAATACAGCGCCCCATACCTCGTACATCTAGTGACGTCTCCTCGGATGTAGATCTTTTCTTTCCTCATCTTCTCCTTTCAGACCAGACGCCATTTTTCAGCCATTTCTTATCTCTGCAGTTTGACAGAAAAAAAATCTTAGTTTACTACTTTTCCATCATCCTCCCGTCTTCTGGACAAATCATCCTACCACCCCAGTACTGTACCACTAGTACCACACAGATAGTGCCCTTCAATAATTAATAGTCTAAGTAATAATGCTTTCAATGTGCCAGTAAGAAGTGCGCCCAAAATTTCACCCCAATAATGTGCCAGTAAGAAGTGCTCCCACCCATAGATGCCCCCCAAATTATGTGCCAGTAAGAAATGCCCCAATAATGCGCCAGAAGTTTCCCCCCAAAATCATGTGCCAGTAAGAAATGCCCCCAGTGCCAGTAAAAATGCCCCCAGTGCCCCCATGCCATAAATAAATGCCCCCAGTGCCCCATGAGCCAGTGAATATGGCCCCAGTGCCTGTAATAATGCCCCCAGTGCCAGTAAAAATGCCCCCAGTGCCAGTAAAAATGCCCCCAGTGCCCCATGTTCCAGTAAAATGCCCCAGTGCAGTAAAAATGCCCCCATTGCCAGTAAAAATGCCCCCAGTGCCCCATTGTGGCAGTAAACATGCCCCCAATGCCCCATGTGCCAGTAAAAATGCCCCCAGTGCCAGTAAAAATGCCCCCAGTGCCCCATGTGCCAGTAAAAATGCCCCCAGTGCCAGTAAAAATGCCCCCAGTGCCAGTAAAATGCCCCCATGTGCCAGTAAAAATGCCCCCAGTGCCAGTAAAAATGCCCCCAGTGCCAGTAAAAATGCCCCCAGTGCCCCATGTGCCAGTAAAAATGCCCCCATGTGCCAGTAAAAATGCCCCCAGTGCCCCCATTGTGCCAGTAAAAATGCCCCCAGTGCCCCCAATAGAGCTCTGGTCCGTGCTACAATAAAAAAAAAAATTAACACTTATACTTACCTCCATGGTGCTGGCAGCGATGCAGGCCTCTTCCGGCCTGTGTCCCGCGCTGTACGGCTCAGCGGGCGATGACATCATCGCGCCTGAGCCGGCTCTGATAGGCTGCAAGCCTAGTGCCTGTAGCCTATCAGAGGAACGGGCAGGGGAGACGCCTCTCCCTCCCCTGCCCCGCAGTACAATACAGGAATCTGTATCGCCGTCCTGAAGACGGCGATACAGATGACTATGGAGATGAGCGCTTCCACAATGGAAGCGCTCATCTCCCTCTGCCCCGCCGCCGCCCGCAACTATGCGCAGGGCCGCGCCGCACCTGGCTAATTGGCGGTGCGGCCCTGCAAGGGGGGACTGGACCGGCCCACGGAGGGCAGCGGCCCTTCTGGCATTTGCCAGAAGTGCCAGATGTCCAGTCCGGCCCTGCTTCTGGTTCAATGTATGAAACATCCATTTTATCTGCATATTTATACACTTCAATAGTTTTCTCTTACAAAATAGTGCAAAAATGATCTGAATATAAAATTTTCTAAATTTCAAATTGCATCAAATAATGAAATAATATACAAGGCGCGCTCTAATATACACATGGGAACCAGACAAACACTTTATGGATCAATATTGTAAATACAATCATGAAAATCTATAGCTCAGATCAAAAAGAGGGACATTTATGGAGAAAAGAAGGACTTGGGTCAAAAATAGGGACTGTCCCTCCAAAAGAGGGACACTGGGGAGGTGTGTACATCTGCTGGAACCACTAAAAGTTAAAGGGATGCTTTCTGTACACTGTCATTGACATCACATCACAAAGACCCCCAGCAGAAAGAGCAGGAAATGCTGTGAGGTTTGATAGACGACCTCCCTTCCTCCCCAGCAAGAGTTAAATGGAAGTTATCCTACAGGCTGCGTCTCTTTTGTTTCGCCGCTAGGGGGGGGAGCGAGCATTATTTCTCACCCTTCAGAAGCGGGCATGTGGGGAATGCATTCCAGGCTGAAGAGCCATTAACATGGAGGGTGAGATCACTCCATCCCACCCCTTTCGGAAATGCTGCCAGAGATACTTCCTTAAGGTTTGGTAACTCTTTCACTGCTGGAAGGGGGTTGTGTATTACTCTTCTACATATGAATGGAAGGCAGTGCAGGGATAATGTTACACAACTTAGTTTCTTGGTAGCAGTTTACACAGTTTCCTCACTCTATGTAGAGTATTATTCAGACTGAATCCTGTGGTAACCATCCTATGACATGAATACGTTACTATGTCATAGGTGTGTATTTATTGGGATCATTCCAGGGTTAATTGGTTTAAATCAGATTTAGTTCTTGTAATTGAATTAGATGTGGTAGTGTATTTCAGAGTGGGCCTGTGTGTGATCCGGTGGGGGGTTGGAATGTATGTGAGATAAACCCCTCCTGAAACACAGCAGAGAGCCCAGATGCCCGCTCAGTGCTTTATCAGTAATGCTAATGTAATTGAGTAAACAGCTTTGTTTCCTCCTCATATCTGGCAGGGCAGAGTCAATTTGCAGGTCTGGAAGCATTTGTTCTAACAATATTCCGGGGGTCTTGGGAAACAATAGAAAAGATGAAGGTGAAGCAGGGTCACTCTTTTCTATATAGTGTAGTGATATGATTATTAGGATAGTGTGAATGGCTGCATTATAACACTGATCAGGGGTTGACAATAGGAGTGGGGATGAGTGAGTGAAACATCCGAAGTCGATTCGCATAAACTTTTGCTTCAATACTGTACGGAACGAGCGCTCTGTACAGTATTACAATGTATTGGCTCTGATGAGCCGAAGTTATTACTTCGCAAAGTCTCTGTAAAAATCCATTTCCCGAACTCGGGTTCGGTTTCAAGTGGTACCTTGGAACCAAACCCGAGTTCGCAAAGTAATATCTGCAGCTCATCATAGCCAATACATTCTAATACTGTACAGAGCTCCTGCTCCGTACAGTATTGAAACAAAGTTTTATGCGAATCGACTTTGAAAGTCGTTTCGGTCATCCCTAAATAGGAGCTTCAGGAAGAGTTTATCATCTTAGATATGTGTGAGGCGTCATCCTTTAGACTGGAGCTGCTTATGTAAATGGCACTCAGTTTTATTAAATTTGGCGCATGTGATGTGGTTTCGCTGCAGTCAGTGAAAGTACACCAGGGGGTGGCCTGACGTGGAGATGCAAGTCGCACATCATAAATGAGACATAAAAGTGTTCTTAATATCTTAGGCCTCTTTCACACAAGCGATACGGATTGTGTCAGGATCTGTTCAACAGATGGTTTTGTCCGCAATTTCAGTCATTCTTGTCTGCGATTGCGTTCAGTGTTTCGTTTTTTTTTTTTGGTACGGGTGCAGTTTTTGATGCGTTTTCACACGTGCAGAATAACAATCTACATGTCCTAGCAATCATCAGTCAAAAATGCATTGCATCCAGATGCAATCTGTTTTTCACGTAAGCCCCATTCACTTATAGAGGCGTGCGTGGTATTGACGCTCAGCTCCATTGACTTGAATGTGACTGAGCTGCAACTAGGCCAAGTGACCAATGTACAGTGATGTCACTGGCTTGGAATAGGTCTCTTCTAACAGCTGATTGGTGGGGATCCCCTACAGATCTGATACGGATGACCTATCCCGAGGATAAGTCATAAATATCTTTTCCTGGAGAACGTGATCTGGTTGGGACCTGCAAATTATTGCAACTGCGACAGAAATAGAAACCTGCTGGATTTCTGGTGATTTGAGTGTTGAGGTTGTATCACCTTGCAGCAGGTGACAATATTCAGTGATTCGGTATTCTGATGATGTCATATACCACCTTGATACTGCTGTGTGGTCCTGACCATAAGGTCTAGCAAATACATCAGATATATCATAAAAAACAAGCCTTTTTTTTACTCCCAATTGCTGTTCTATTATATAGCAATATGCATCCAGGTAAACTGCTTAAAGGCGTCCAGATAATAAGCCATGTTGCCAGGAAGTCCTCTTTAAGTAGTCTAGGGGGGAAGGGGCTTGCCAGACATCAGTGACAACAGTGCCACCTGAAGGCTTAATGGAGGTATAGCACTTCAGTCAGGTAGAAACAGCTATGGCAATATCTAATGTATTACCATGCTGTTATTTTTGTGAATAATACATATAAAAAGAAAAGTTATTCTAATATGTATCTCAATAACTGGAAGGTTTGCTGTATGTTGTTTTGTGGCAAAACTTGGAGAGGCGATAATATTAGGCCCCATGCACACGGTAGAGCCCCTGCTGTATGTGTTTGCATAATTCTCCATTATGGTGGAGTAGTCCACATTCTTTTCTAAATCTGAGGGATTCTAGGTACAGTTATGACTATGTGACTTTTATGGGGACTTGAGATTTAAGCTACTGAGACCCTTACAATCATTTTTCATTACATGCATATGAAGTGGACATGACAAATTTAAAATGATCCATTCATTGCAAAAGTACAATGGGTTTCTAGTGTTTTTGCATACCTTTTATACAAGCATTTAATTGGTGTTTTTTTTGGTAATATTTAAAACATTTTTTAAGGTCTATAGAGAATCCTTTTGGAAAAAAGCGTAAGAAAAAGCGCCATACCTAAACATGCTGTATATGTAGACCTAAAGGGGTTGTCTCATGTCAGCAAGAGGAATTTAATGCAAGGCACTTACTAATGTATTGTGATTCTCCATATTGCTTCCTGTGCTGGCTGGATTCATTTTTCATCACATTGTACACTGCTCATTTCCATGGTTACGACCACTCTACAATGCATCAGTGGTGGTCAGCTTGCACATATGGGAAAAAGCGCCAGCCTCTCTGGTGGTTGAAACTGTAGTACCAAACATAGGCTACTGCTTTTTCCTATAGTGTGCAAGCATGACCACCACTGATGGATTGCAGGGTGGTCGTAACCATGGACACGAGCAGTGTATAATGTGATAGAAAAATGAATCCAGCCAGCAAAGGAAGCAATATGGATAATAACAATACATTAGTAAGTGGTTTGTATTATCTTCCACTACCTAACAAATGCTATTTACTGAAATGAGACAACTCATTTAATAATACTTTGTCATACATTTTAAAGTAATGTCTGGCTATAGTATTTTTTTAAAAATCTGTTAAAAATGCTGTAAAAGCTGTGTGCGAATCCAACCTAAAGTAACATAGTAACATAGTAACATAATTTATAAGGCCGAAAAAAGACATCTGTCCATCCAGTTCAGCCTGTTTTTCTACAAGTTGATCCAGAGGAAGGCAAAAAAACCCCTGTGAGGTAGAAGCCAATTTTCTTCACTTTAGGGGAAAAAATTCCTTCCCGACTCCAATCAGGCAATCAGAATAACTCCCTGGATCAACGACCCATCTCTAGTAACTATAACCTGTAATATTATTACCCTCCAGAAATACATCCAGGTCTGTCTTGAACTCTCTTAGTGAACTTACCATCACCACCTCCTCAGGCAGAGAGTTCCATAGTCTCACTGCTCTTACCGTAAAGAATCCTCTTCTATGTTTGTGTAGTTTGTCTTCTTTCCTCCAGACGCAGAGGATGTCCCCTCGTCACAGTCTCAGTCCTGGGGATAAATAGATCATGGGAGAGATCTCTGTACTGACCTCTGATATATTTATACATAGTTATTAGATCTCCCCTCAGTCGTCTTTTTTCTAAAGTGAATAACCCTAATTTTGATAATCTTTCTGGGTAATGTAGTCCACCCATTCCAGTTATTACTTTAGTTGCCCTCCTCTGAACCCTCTCCAGCTCTGCTATGTCTGCCTTGTTCACAGGAGCCCAGAACTGTACACAGTACTCCATGTGTAGTCTGACTAGTGATTTGTAAAGTGGCAGGACTATGTTCTCATCACGAGCATCTATGCCTCTATTGATGCAACCGATTATCTTATTGACCTTGGCAGCAATAAGATAATGGGTTGCCCAAGGCTGTGGTAATACACTGTGCAGCTCCTATTAAAATAACAGCATAAGAACGGAGTGAGCACCCATGTGAAGACGAGGGGGTACACTTCTATGGGAGCAGTGCTGCAGTAGCCAGGCGTGGCCACTACATAGTGGATGGAGCTGTGTTCTGGTAATGCAGCTCATGTAAACAGCTGATCGGTGGTGATGCCAGGAGTTTGACCCCAGCCAATCTGATATCCAAAATGCCCCAAGATTTTGATGCACTTTTACCACACAGTGTGGTGTTTAAACCATCCCCCTTCCCACTAAGCAACACCCCCTTGCCTTGGTGATGCAGAAAAGGTTAGAAAAGTGTGTAAAACACTTGATAAATGCACTGCAAAGCAGATTGCAGGCACATTTTCAATAGTAAATCAACCCCATATTCTATCTGAACATTAACAACCAGAGCCACAAACATACCATAAAATTAAAAAAAAATCTCTTTACTGAGACATATCAAAAAAATAAAAAATACATCACAATTGATGATATAGTTATTACATGGTCTTGGCTATAGACATTTGGCCTGCAGCTATTTATTGCTCTTTCACATTGGCCTTTTTATCTATTCAGGGTCATGGCTCATGTTACAGTATATTTCCATTTGCCATGGGCCATATGTCTCTATGCCTACACACTTTATTTATTAATAGTATTTTGAATTTAATCTGTGGTTTGTCCTACCAGAGATGCCGTTCTTTCTTCATATTTTTCCTTAATTGCGATGTACTTTTAATTATATTCAATATCTGTCAATAAAGAGATTTTTGAAATTTCTGGTATATCTGGTATTTCTGGTATATTTGTGGCTCTGGTTGTTTGTAGATTTTGTATATCCTCCAAATGGAATACATATACCATATTTTTCGCTTTATAACATGCACTTTTTTTCCTGCAAAAGTGGGGGGAAAGTGGCCATGCGTCTTATAAAGCGAATAGAGCAGTATTACATGGCCGGCACATCGCAGGCCGTCCTGTGCTACATAGGCCTAGCGGCCTGCGATGTGCCAGTGACATGTAAACAGGGTCACTATCAGGGTAGTAGCGGGGCCCGCCGCAGTCACTGAGCTTCATTAAGCCGGGCCCCGGTCAGAGCAGCCATCACTTATAAAGTGTATGCATTAGCCCCTGGCAGTGCTGCTTTGCTAACCTAGCTGTAATTGCATATCTGCAGTACTCACTATGCACACAGTGGGCATCAGTGCCTGCTGTGTGCATAGTGAGTACTGCAGATATGCGATTACAGCTAGTTTAGCAAAGCATCAATGCTAGAGGCTGCTGCATACACTTTATATGTTATGACTGCTATAACTGGGGCGCAGTGTAATGGGGTCAGATCCCCCCCATAACAGAGTCATCCACAGATCCATAATAAGTGTCCTCCACAGATCCCCCTATAACAATGTCCTCCGCAGATCCCCATAACAGTGTCCTCCACAGATCCACAATAAGTGTCCTCCACAGATCCCCCTATAACACTGTCCTCCGCAGATCCCCATAACAGTGTCCTCCACAGATCCCCCTATAAGTGTCCTCCACAGATCCCCATAACACTGTCTTCCACAGATCCCCCTATAAGTGTCCTCCACAGATCCCCCTATAACACTGTCCTCCGCAGATCCCCATAACAGTGTCCTCCACAGATCCCCCTATAACACTGTCTTCCACAGATCCAAATATAAGTGTCCTCCACAGATCCCCATATAACACTGTCCTCCGCAGATCCCCATAATAGTGTCTTCCACAGATCCCTTAAATAAGTGTCCTCCACAGATCCCCCTATAACACTATCCTCCACAGATCCCCCTATAAGTGTCCTCCACAGATCCCCATAACAGTGCGCCATCCACAGACCTCCCATTAGTTGTTTTCTAAATTTCCTCCACAAAAACCTAGGGGCATCTTATCATCAGGTGCGTCTTATAAAGCAAAAAATACGATAGATACACCCTAATACTGTATTCCAATAATCTACAAAAATAAAAATATAGAAAAATATATAAAATGACAAACATATATTTCATGTTTTTCATATATTTTTCTATATTTTCTACATTTTTATTTTTGTATATTATTGGAATAAAATGTTTTAATTATATTAGGGTGGATCTATATTTATTCCAGTTGGAGGAGTGCCTATCAAAATATATACAATTTACATTTTATTATATTGGCATTGGGTGGGCCAGTGGATAGTGCACCTTCTGATAATCCATAGTGGTGGTGAGGTGAGCCACTTTATTATTATATGACATGTTTGGAGGTTTTGTGTATATATTGGAGCCGTTGACCAGTCACAAAGGGTTTCTCTGGGCAATTAGCAATAAGTACTACTGTAGGGATACATGATTATGTATGCGGGTCCCATTACGGTTTGGTCTTTGTACAGCAAATTGAAACAGGCAGCAGACAACAAGTGCATTTGTATCCCCATAGTATCCCCATAGCAATGCAGGGTGTTTATCGCTCCACAAGATTAATAGATTATCATAGATTAAGGCCGATTTCACACGAACGTTGTGTTTTGCGGTCCGGAAATTGCGGATCCGCAAAAAAAACGGATGCCGTCCGTATGGCATCCGTTTTTTTTTGCGGTTCCATTGTAACAATGCCTATTCTTGTCCGTTTTGCGGACAAGAATAGGACAGGTTCCATCTTTTTTGCGGGGCTACGGAACGGGCATACGGGTGTGGAAAGCACACCGTATGCTCTCAGTATTTTTTGCGGACCCATAGAAATGAATGGGTCCGCATTTTTCATGTGAAAAATGCGGATCGGAGCCCGCAAAAAATACTGTCGTGTGAAAGGGGCCTAAGGAACACCTAGTTTGTCTAATTAGGTTTGATTCAGATGGATACACAAAAATGAGAAAGCCACTCTGTTTTTCCTAGAAAGTAAAATTACAGCTTATTGTTCTGTCCGATGAGGGTGTTAACATCATTCACATTCTTAATGCTAATTCCAGGGTTAGAAAACTCTGCCCAAACACATTTTAGGGCAGCCATCCATTTACTAATAGATTATCACCATCACTTACCTATAAATGCCATCTACCATTATGTTTATTTAGGGGCCTTTTACATAGGTGTTAACATAGCGCTGATCTCATTTGTCATGTGATCGCGTCTTTTATTCTGTGTAAACAGGGGATGCTCTGCTGACAAATGAAAACTGCATGGGGATGAATGATCACATTAATGATTGTCCCTGTGGAGTAAGGAGAGCTCGGATTGACATGCCTGCCAGTTCTGGGTTCAGTGACGTACCGGCGCGTGCGCAGAAGACATATTCACAAGCCGGGACAGGAAAGAAAAGATCCTGTGCGCATGCACCGGCAAAGAGGCGAGTGCGCAGGCACTGGAACCCACCGGTCTAGTGTTGTCACTCAAGAGGCAAGAGGGCGTGATTTAGTGGAGGCGCCAGCATTAGGAAGTAAAAGGGGCGTAGGTGAAGTAGTGCTCGGACTGCATAAGCCCGCCTCCGAGTGCTCCGATGCCTCATTTGAATATTTTTAAAAGTTTGTTTTTCTGCAAAACCGGACATCTTACATCAGAATAAAAGGTATGGCTTTTATCAGCATCATCAGCCCTACCAGGCTATATGTAGGTGCAGATCCCAGAGGTGAGACCCGCACCTATCAGACAGTGGGGGCATATCCTAGTGATATGCCCCCCATTGTCTGAGATGGGAAATGCTTGCTTGTCGGCTGATTTCCGTCTTTCATCTGGAAGAAAGATATACAATTATCGTCAGCACATCTTCCTGGGACTGAATGATCGAGGAACAACTGTGTTAGCGATAATTCCTCTCTGCTCACTTTGTGTCAGCCTGTGTAGTAGCCCAGTGTGAACGAGTGCCAATCCATGTGTATCACCAATTGGCGCTTGCTCTGCCCGAACATTGGCCAGTCTAACAGTGCCCTTACAGTCTCATTTCTTATCGCAGACATGGACCAGTTTCAGTGGAAACCAAGACCTATCCATTTTTTTTTTACAGTGTGGGGGTAAAGCAGAGAAACTATCCAAGAACAACATCTGCAGGATGCCGTTATAGTCATCCTTGGTATGACTATAACGGCATCCTGCAGATGTTGTTCTTGGTGGGATCCAAACCCAGGACCCCAATACTTCTAGGTAGGTGGGCGAACTACTGTGCTGCCCCATTGCTGCCCCAATCCTAATTAATATATATAAAATACTTCCTCACGTTTGAAGGAAATAATTATGCCAATAATTACTTCATATTGCAGTATCTCAATGAATGGCTACAATAAGGCTCAGATGCAGACCTCTAACAAAATATTCTATGTAACCATAAAATGAAGAGCTCAATTAATTGTTATTGTCATCATTATGATATGACCAGTAATGATCAGCACTTCACATAGAGTCCATTCATCTCTATCCTGAAGACCCGAACCAACTTATTTCCAAGCAAGATTCATTTTAATTATGATGATGGTGCTATTAGAAGATAAAAACTGTATTTACAGATTACTTATGCTGAATTTACATAGCCGATGTTTGATTATCGGCAACAAATGCACCTACGAACACTTGTTCCTTATAATCGGTCCATCTGATTCCACATGGGGACTTCCCATACTGTGGAGGGGATCTCCATTGATGAGCAGACGATTGTCGGGAAGGAACGCTCAATCGTCAGCTTCATGGGTTGTATTAAGCATAGTTTTACATCATCATATCCCTCATGTCAAGGAGTGGCCATGGTCGTACACCTTCACAGATGCATGCAACTGATACAACAGACTATACGAGGATAACAGCTGAGAGATATAACATCAACATGATGAGGTGTGCGGACATCTGCTGAGGCTTGTTCATCACCTGTCTGACACCCATTCTGTCCTAATCATTTTCTGTTACAGGGAGAAGAATTGTACAAGTAAATGTTTCTGGAAAACCAGTCTCCTAATTCAATTTTTTTTTCTAAAGAGTAATGAAGACCTTAAAGAGAAGGTCCCTATGAGAATGCAGCCCAGGGTGATCACCTGATTGTTCCAGTTCCTATTACCAGTGCCCCTGGCAAACAAGTCATATTGCTGGGGGAAGCTGCAGGCAACCCGGGAAAATGTAGTATTACATGGTGACCAATCAAATGAATGCCATCCTAATAATGCAAGAATGGATTGAGCCCACCAATCAAAATCTGTAACGAGATTTTTTAGAGATTTCCAAGAGGTTTTCATGTTTCTCTACAGAGAAACTAAGTAACTAGTGCTTTTTAAAATAACTCAGAAATCTCAGCAGGTAGTGATGGAAAAAAGAAAGAAATAGACAAGTGACTCACTTGTCCTGAAGAATCTTGAAGATATTTTTAAGCTACTCAGCATCTTCCAATAGACAGTAATATTACCTAGATAAAAAGTCTAAATGTAGCTATAGCCTAACTGCCCACCTCCTGCTTCTCTTGAGGATTTAAACTGGTCCCAGTATCTTTTTTTTCATGGATCCGGCTTGGGATCAAGCAAGAAGATTTATTATAGGACAGACAAAAAGTACTACTAAAAATCAAAGAGTAAGCGGATGTTCTGTATAAAAAAAAAAAAAAAAAAAACTTTTTTATAGGCATCACACAGCTAAAATACATAGATAGTTTCTTTCCAAAAAGAAGATTTGGCCATTTTAATGACTTTACTGAGTTTGGTGTCGATTACTGGTCAACATCATTCATTATCACCACCTAACGTAACACTTTAACACTTTCCCACATTTAAAACTACATTTTTAATGCACAGTTTTGATGGTATTTTTTATTTTGTGACATCAGGCACATGTGTTTTTCTTGGTGTATTTTAACCCCTTCCCGCCCAGCGCCGTACATGTACGGCGCTGCGGGAAGTGACTTCCTGCCCAGCGCCGTAGTACTACAGCGCGCTGATCGGGCGGGTGCCAGGAGCAGCGGCTGTGCCCAGTAGCCGGACCCCTGCTGTCTGCACCGGCATCGGTGAAAACACAGATGCCAGTGCATTAATCCTTCATGTGCCGCGGTCAGCGCTGACCGTGGCACATGCGATGCGTCCTTTTCACAAAATAAAGTAAAAAAAAATAGGGAAAAAAGAAAAATAGACATATTAGGTATCGCCACGTCCATATCGACCAGCTCTATAAAAATATCCCATGATCCACCCTTCCAGGTGAACGCAGTAAAAAAAACAAAAAAAACAGTGCCAAAACAGACATTTTTTGGTCACCTTCCCTTGCAAAAAGTATAATAGCAGACGATCAAAAAAGCGTATGTACCCCAAAATGGTACCAATCAAACCGTCATCTTGTCCCACAAAAAATGAGAACCTACCTAAGACAATCGCCCAAAAAATAAAAAAAATATGGCTCTCAGAAAATGGCAACACAAAAAAATATTTTATTTTGTTCAAAAATGCATCTAATGTGTAAAACTTTTCAAAAATAAAAATGTTAGACATATTGGGTATCTCCACGTCCGTAACCACCTGCTTTATAAAAATATTACATGTGATGGCCCCCAGGTGAATGCTGTAAATTTTTTTTTAAAAAACTATGCCAAAACAGACATTTTTTTCCCTCTTGCCTCACAAAAAGTGTAATAGTTGGTGATCAAAAAGGCATATTTAACCCAAAATGGTACCAATCAAACCATCATCTTGTCCCGCAAAAAATGAGACCCTACCTGAGACAATCGCCTGAAAAATAAAAAAAATATGGCTCTCAGAAAATGGCAACACAAAAAAATATTTTATTTTGTTCAAAAATGCATCTAATGTGTAAAACTTTCCAAAAATAAAAATGTTAGACATATTGGGTATTGCCACTTCCATAACAACCTGCTCTATAAAAATATCACATGATTTGCCCCCTCAGGTGAATGCTTAAATTTTTTTTTTTTAAAACTAGGCCAAAACAGCTATTTTTTTCACCTTGACTAACAAAAAGTAAAATACCACGCGATCAAAAAAGCATATGTACCCCAAAATGGTACCAATCAAAACTTCATCTCATCCCGCAGAAATTGATACCCTACCAAAGACAATCACCCAAAAAATAAAAAAATATGGCTCTCTGAAAATGGCAGCACAAAAACAAGATTTAATTCTGTTCAAAATTGCAGCTAATGTGTAAAATTTAACAAAAATAAAAATGTTAGACATATTGGGTATCGCCGCATCCGTAATAACCTGTTCTATAAAAATATCACAAGATTTGCCCCCTCAGGTGAATGCTGTAAAAGCAATTTAAAGAAAACTATGCCAAAATAGCTATTTATTTTACCTTGACTCACAAAAAGTGTAATACCAAGCGATCAAAAAGTCTTATGTACCCCAAAATGGTACTAATGAAAACATCACCTCATCCCGCAAAAAAAGCCCCCACATAAGACAATAACTCAAAAATATAAATATCAATGTCTCCCGTAAACCAATTCATCAAAATCTGTGCTTCAAAATCCATATGGCGCTCCTTCTGCTGTGAGTCCTGCAATGTGCCCCCACAGCAGTTTACCACCACATATGGGGTGTTGCCATATTCAGGAGAAAATGGGGAACAAATTATGGGGTGCTTTTCTCCTGTTACCCCTTGAGAAAATGAAAAATTTGGGACTAAAGCAACATTTTATTGGAAGAAATGAAACTTTTCTTTTTCACAGCCAAGTGTTTCCAAATTCCGTAAAACCCTTAGGGGGTCAAAGTGGTCAGTACCCCCCTTAATATATTCTTTGAAGGGTGTAGTTTTTCAAAATGGGGTCACATTTTGAGGGTTTCCACTGTAGGGGTATGTCAGGGTCTCTCAATTACAAAATGGTGCCTAAAAACCATTCTAGCAAAATCTGCCTCCAAAATTCGTATGGCGCTCCTTTCCTTCTGACCACTGCCACAAACCCATAGAGACGTTTACCACCACATATGGGGTATTTCTGTAAACTGCAGAATCAGAGTAATGTATATTGAGGTTTAGTTTGCTGTTAACCCTTGCTGTGTTGCAAGAAGAAAATTATTAACGTGAATAATCTACCAAAAAAGTGAAATTTTGAAATTTCACCTCCATATTCCTTTAATTCTTGTGGAACACCTCAAGGGTTAACAAAGTTTGCAACATCAGTTTTTTATAATTTGAGGGGTTTAGTTTCTAAAATGGGGTCATTTATGGGTGGTTACTATTACACAAGTCCCTCAAAATTACTTTATATCTGAATTGGTGCTTAAAAAAATGGTTTTGGAAATTTTGTTGAAAATTTGAAAAATTGCTTCTAAACTTCTAAGCTTTCTAACGTCCTAAAAAAGTAAAATGACATTTATAAAATGATGCCAACATAAAGTAGACATATGGGGAATGTAAAGTAATTAGTTATTTCTATGTATTTTGAAAGTAGAGGAATTGAAATTTGGAAATTTGCAAATTTTTCCAAATTTTTGCTAAATTTGGTATTTTTTTATAAATAAAAATGAAATATTTTGCCACAAATTTACTACTGTCGTGAAGCACAATATGTGACGAGAAAACATTCTCATAATGGCCTGGATAATTAAAAGCGTTCCAAAGTTATTACCACATAAAGTGACACATGTCAGATTTGCAAAAATTGGCCTGGGCAGGAAGGTGAAAACAGGCCCGGGGTTGAAGGGGTTAAGTCCCATAAAGCAAGGATCAGCAACCTCCATCACTCCAGCTGTTCTGGAACTACAACTCTCCTAATCCTCCTATCACTTGGTGGTTACAAGAAGAGCCGAGTAAGTATGCATGGCGGGAGTTGTAGTTATGCAATAGCTGGAGTGCCGAAGGTTGCTGATCCCTGCCATAGTGAAGCACATGGAGAAAAAAGGCAGCTAAAACACAATAGCTAGGTGTTGTATTTGTATTAAACTGTCACTTGCCCATCTTTAGACCTTCAAGTAACATCTGACTGCAGAATTTTGCAAGAAAAAAGTGCAAAGAAACCAAAATGATGTGTGCAAAACCAGCCTAATGCTCCTGTGACTGAATAGATAGCCCTACTTTAAAATATAGTGGAAAGCTTCCCCAGAGGTATGACGGATGCATCCAACTGAAGTAGCTAAGCCTTTATGAATGTGATTATCACAGCGTTGAATTGTCTCATGTATTTGAATTCTATGCTGTATACTGTATCATGATGAATATTTATAATATATTTATAATATAAAGGAGGCTCTTCAGATCACAATTATGTCATTGTGGTAAAATATTTCATAGCTTAGAAAATAATGTACAGACTTACCCAGAGATCACGGAAAGCACCTGCACCGCAAGTCCTTGATATTTATCAGCACTGACATGTTGTTTCAGTCATTTCACTTAGCAAATTGTGTGATTTTTTTTGTTTTGTTTTTCCTCAAGGCTTGTTTATGTGTCACCAAATATAAGGTTGTACTGCGCTTCTTTGTGATAAATGGGCTGGGAGTTGGAAAATGATGGATGCAGGGGACTGAATATATCCTTCTCTCGTGGAGAGCATGGACCGGCCATGCGGCATTACAAATGTTGTTTGTTCGGTGTACGGATCATTTGATGACAGGATGCTGAATAGCTCAACTTTATTTTGTGGATAGTTGAACAGGAAAGAGGTCTTTTATCATGAAATAAAAAACATTGTGTTAAAACGTTTAAAGCAAATATTGTTCATTTTTGACATCAGGAGGAGCTCCGGATGTAGACATTTTCAAGATGCCTTTTAGCTCTTTAGGCTTTCTAGAATTCTTTCATCATAAGTGTCCGAGTAAAGACAATGAAGCAGATTTATTAATACCGTCTAATTTTTACACATTTAGAACTGTGCCAGATATCCCAATTATCATACATAAGGAAGTCACAACCAGACAGGCAAAAACAGGACCGGAAAAGAATCCAAGAACAAAGTCAAAGTCAAAATCAGACCAGAGTCCAAACCAGAGATATTCATCAGAACTAGTGTTGAGCGAAGCGAGCTTCGGATCCTTCATCCAAAGTCACTTTGTTCAAAACTCAAAACTGTGTCTCCGTACAGTATTAGAATGTGCCGATGAGCTGAATTTAGTTATTCACTAAGTCGGCCGTAACTTTGTTGAGTAACTTGGTTAGTTCATTTTTAAAGTGGAAAACCAGTTATTCAACGAAGTTACGTGCGACTTTGTGAATAACTAACTTCAGCTCATCAGAGCCCATACATTCTGTACGGAGACAAATCTCTGTACAGTATTATTCTGAAGTTTTAAATGAAGCACCCAAAGCTCGCTTTGCTTAACACTAGTCTCAAAGGATGATGCTGGATGATAAGTCTGACTCTTCTTTAGATTTTCTAGTCTAAGTTTAAGCCACTTATTAGTTGGCTAATTTTGGGCCAGAATTGTTTGCCAAATTTCAGTTGCAATTTTGGTGCACCTTAGACTAATCCCACTTTCTAGAGAAGTCACACCCTTCAGCACCTCACAAATAAATGTTCAATACAATCAATATTAAACAGCACTCCAACCCAACTTGGGAAAAAATTATTGTGTTCCTCAGGATACCTGTTAGTGATCCACAGGACAAGTGGTACACGTGGATGGGGACCCAGGCTTGAAGGTCCCAAACAATTACCAAGCAAGTAAAAGGGATCCACAGCACTCATCAGTCCAGGCATGCCATGTTTGTTTTCTGAATAAACTGCAAAATAATTCTGAACTGATGAGTGCTGTGAATCCCTTCTATTTGCTTAAAAAAATGTTCAAAACACAGCATGTGCACCAGAATTGTGCCGCAATTTGAGTCAGAATTCTGGTGCATTTTCATTAAAATGTCGCCTACAGGCTCTACCATAGGGATGGGCTGAACCTCAAAGGGGAAGTGGCAACTGTTTTGGGGGAGAAGATGGCTAGAAGGCTGGAGGAGTGTTTAAACTAGGGACTGGGGGGGAGGGTAGCTACATTATAGGAGGGAAAGATAGTGCAGATAAAGACCTGGGGTAAGGTAATAGAACTGGGGGAGGAATGGAAGGAGGAACTAGAACAGTGCAGAAGGAAAGGTGTAGGGTAAAAAATATACATAAACCTCTTAACTGTATGCAGGGGCGGACTGGGAACTTAAAGAGGCCCTGGAAAAAATACTAAAAGTGGCCCTGTTTTGTAGTGGGGTCCAAATTGATGGAAGGCAGAACGAGCAATACCATAATGTGGCACATTACAAAATACATCCCCCAAAACTTCCACTGGTGGCTGTGAGGAGGGCCCAGGCAGCCCACCGGGAAAATTCCCTGTAAGGTCTATGGCCAATCCGCCACTGACTGTATGTACACTAATGCCAGAAGCCTGACTAATAAAACTGGTGAACTGGAATTAGTGATGTTTGAGGAGGACTATGACATAGTGGGAGTAACTGAGACATGGCTGGATGATACCTATAACTGGGCAGTCAACGTACAGGGTTACAGTCTGTTTAGAAAGGATCGCCAGAACCGGAGAGGTGGAGGGGACTGCCTTTATGTAAAGTCCTGTCTAAAGCCCACACTCCGGGAAGATATAAGTGAGGGACATGAAGATGTGGAGTCATTGTGGGTAGAAATACATGGAGCCAAAAACAATAATAAAAAACTAATAGGACTTTATTATAAACCACCTTATATACTAGAGTCCACAGAAAATATACTTCTAAACGAAATAGACGAGGCGGCAAATCATAATGAGGTTGTTATTATGGGGAACTTCAACTACCCAGATATAGACTGGGAAACTAAAACCTGTATATCTCATAAAGTAAAACAGGTTCTTGGCAATAACCAAAGACAATTAACTTTCCTAACTGGTTCAGGACCCAACTAGAGGGACAGCCATACTGGACTTAGTATTAACCAATAGACCTGACAGAACAACAGATGTGCAGGTTGGGGGACACCTGGGAAATAGTGACCATAAAATAATAACCTTCCAATTGTCATTCAAAAGAGCGTTTCTTCAGGGAGGAACAAAAATACCAAACTTCAAAAAAGCAAAATTTAGCCAACTAAGAGAGGCCATAGGCCTAACTAACTGGGACAAAGTCCTCAAAAATAGAAATACAGCCACAAAATGGTATATTTTTAAAAGCATCCTAATATCTAATTGTGAGAGGTACATACCTTATGGGAATAAAAAGTTAAGGAACAAGAAAAAACCAATGTGGATAAATAGAACTGTAAAGAAAGCAATAAATGACAAAAAGAAAGCATTTAAATCACAGGAGGGGAACGAGGAAGAATTGAAAAACTATAAGGAAAAAAATAGAATATGTAAAAGACAAATAAAAGCAGCTAAATAGAGATGAGCGAGTACTAAAATGCTCGGGTGCTCGTTATTCGAGACGAATTTTTCCCGATACTCGGGTGCTCGTTTCAAGTAACGAACCCCATTGAAGTCAATGGGAGACTCGAGCATTTTTGCGGGGGACCAAAGCTCTTCACAGGGAAGTTTGCCTGAAAACCTGGAAACCTCAGAAAATGATGGAAACACCACGGAAATGGACAGGAAACAGCAGGGGCAGCATGCATGGATGCCTCTGAGGCTGCTTAATCCCACCATTACCCCAAATCCTCAGGCAACAGCCTGGTGGTTACCCTCATGGCAATTGTGCTCACCCAGACCAAGAAAGGCGAGGCAAATACCCATCACATGTTAGGGAAGCACCCAACTAGGTGCAACAAAGGTCCATCACTGCCTGCAGGTGACACCACTGCTCATGCTGGCACTGCAGCTGACATCAAGTTTAGTATCTGTTCTTATCAGTTGCTGTGCCTGCTGGTGGTATAGTGGTGAGCATAGCTACTTCCCAAGCAGTTGATCTGGGTTCCATTCCCGTCTATCGCAGGAGACAATGCAGAATCAGTACTATATCTAATACGTCCCCCTACCAGGGGTAAATAGTTTGGAGAGAGGGCCTGTAGGTGGGGGGCAAGGAGGTTTTGGTGGAAGAGCCAGAGGAGTGCCCCCTGGGCTAGCGTGTGTGGTGGTGACAACAGCCAGAATGCATTTGGAAATGCTCTAGCATCAGCCAGTGCAGTATCGATTCTTCTCAGTTTAATACCGTATACGTCCCCTATCTTAGGACCCTATATTTAATAGATATTTCGAACACGGAAAAAGGAAAAAGAGCTTGCTCTGGCCAGGGGAGTGTCTTTCCCACTGCAGCTAAGGGGACGTGTCCATGCTCTGCCTATCACAGGTCAGGAGGCAGATAAAAGAAGAACAAAAACTAACATGAGTGAAACTTCTGATACGTCCCCTATCCGGCTAAATTGTTTGTAGAGTGGGCCTGTAGGTGGGGGGGCATGGTGGGGCAAGGAGGTTTCGGTGGAAGAGCCAGAGGAGTGCCCCCTGGGCTAGCGTGTGTGGTGGTGACAACAGCCAGAATGGATTTTTGAAAACTGTTGCATCAAGCGGTACAGTCGTAAATTATGAACTAGATCAAGTGTAGCATGTGTTCTCTGTATTCTTCTCAGTTTAATACCGTATATGGCAGCTATCCGGAAAAATTGTTTGGAGAGAGAGAAAGATAGGAAAAAAGACGTCAATTGTTTGGAGAGTGGGCCTGTAGGTGGGGGGGGCAGGGTGGGGCAAGGAGGTTTCGGTGGAAGAGCCAGAGGAGTGCCCCCTGGGCTAGCGTGTGTGTTGGTGACAACAGCCGGATGTATTTAGAATGACGACGCAGGACCCCAACTTAAAAATTTAGCATCAACCGGTACAGTCGTAAATTATGAGATTGATCAAGTGTGGCATGACTTTTTAGATGGAGATTGCATGTGGTCACGTACTCCCTGGAACCCCATAGTCACCCCTTCTCTGATGTGCTAGCCCAGAACATTCTCTGCCCCAATTCGCAAGACCTTTTGCTGTTTCCGTGTGCTGACAGTGTGGATTTACCAGTGTTGTCTGAGGAGGTGGTGGACAATGGCGAGACACAGGTGTCGGGGGGGGTGAGGTAGTTGTATGGGAAGCAAGTTACAGAGGGGACTCCTTGGGGGGGACTTTCTCATGATGGGACAGATTCAACTTGGGTGGATCAGGCACATTAACAGATGAATTTTTTGGGGGGTTTATTTAACTTTTATTTAGCAAAAATAACCACAGAGATATTTATTCGTTATCTTCTCTGCGCAGTCTGGCGTTGGGGTTCCTCACTTTGATGGCGAGCTGTGCCGCTCTCTCCACAATGGTCTGTAGCTTCTTAGATGTAGACTTTGTCAGCGATTTCAGTACAGAAGGACTTGTTGCTCATCCACAGAACCTCGTCCTCCATGACATTGTGGACAAGGAATTTGCGGGTGGACCAGGAATTTGCGGAACCCTGTGAGCAGCATGTGTTTGGTCTTCTACTTGCTACCGTATCCAATGTTTGGCAATATAGATTCGCGAGTAATATTATTTTTCACACCTATCCCAAAAATAAAAATGCATGCAGTATGCGCAAATAAAACTTTGAACTGGAATTGGAAAGAGGGCCTGTAGGTGGACCTCTGGAAAAATTGTTTGAATAGAGGGCCTGTAGGTGGACCTCTGGAAAAATTGTTTGAATAGAGGGCCTGTAGGTGGACCTCTGGAAAAATTGTTGGAATAGAGGGCCTGTAGGTGGACCTCTGGAAAAATTGTTGGAATAGAGGGCCTGTAGGTGGACCTTTGGAAAAATTGTTTGAATAGAGGGCCTGTAGGTGGACCTCTGGAAAAATTGTTGGAATAGAGGGCCTGTAGGGGGGCCCTCCTGAAAAATTGTTTGAAGAGAGGGCCTGTAGGTGGACCTCTGGAAAAATTGTTTGAATAGAGGGCCTGTAGGGGGCCCTCCTGAAAAATTGTTTGAAGAGAGGGCCTGTAGGGGGCCCTCCTGAAAAATTGTGCTAAAAGAGTGCCAGTTGGACCTCTAAAAAATGGCGTTTTTTGGGTCAGCATTAGGCAAAGACGATATGGAGGAGGAGGATGAGTAGGAGGAGGAGTAGAGAGGAGGAATCGGATACATAAGTTATTTAAATCTTTAGCTGCTTTCCCCCGGAGGAGATTTGAATTCCGGTGAAATCCAGGCTTTGTTCATTTTAATAAGCGTCAGCCTGTCAGCGCTGTCAGTTGACAGGCGTGTACGCTTATCGGTGATGACGCCACCAGCTGCACTGAATACCCGCTCTGACAGAACGCTAGCGGCAGGGCAGGCCAGCACCTCCAAGGCGTACAGCGCCAGTTCAGGCCACGTGTCCAGCTTTGAAACCCAGTAGTTGTATGGAGCAGAGTGATCGGTCCGGACGTTGGTATGGTCAGCTAGGTACTCCCTCACCATCTTTCTGTACAGCTCCCCCCTACTCTGCCTAGACTGGGGACAGGTGACAGTGTCTTGCTGGGGTGACATAAAACTGGCAAAGGCCTTGGAGAGCGTTCCCCTGCCAGTGCTGGACAAGCTGCCTGCTCGCCTCCTCTCCCCCGCTACTTGGCCCACAGAACCATGCCCTCTGCCGCTAGCGGCGTCAGATGGGAAGAATTGTTTCAGCTTGTGCACCAGGGCCTGTTGATACCTATTCACTCTCATACTCCTTTCCTCTGCAGGGATGAGAGTGGAAAGGTTCTGCTTGTACCGTGGGTCCAGGAGAGTGAACACCCAGTAATCGGTGTTTGAAAAAATTCTTCTAACGCGAGGGTCACGGGATAGGCAGCCTAACATGAAGTCTGCCATGTGCGCCAGAGTCCCAACACGCAAGAATTCCCTCTCCTCACTGGCCTGACTCTCCATTTCCTCCTCCTCCTCCTCCTCCTCCAAGTCCTCCTCTTCAGCCCATACACGCTCAAGAGTTAAGGACTGAGCACTGGTACCCTCTACTGTCTCGCCAACATTCTCCTCCTCTTCCTCCTCATCCTCATCCCCCTCCTCCGATACGCGCTGAGAAACAGACCGGAGGGTGCTCTGGCTATCAAGTGACGTATCTTCCTCCACCGTCTCTTGTGACAAGCGCAAAGCATCCGACTTGATGCTGAGCAGTGATTTTTTCAACAGGCAAAGCAGCGGGATGGTGAGGCTGATAATGGCGGCATCGCCGCTGACCATCAGTGTTGACTCCTCAAAGTTGCTCAACACCTGGCAGATATCAGACATCCACGTCCACTCCTCATTGTAGACTTGAGGAATCTGAGAGACCTGACTACCAGTTCTGGTGGAAGATGACATCTGGCAGTCTACAATCGCTCTGCGCTGCTGGTAAACTCTGGATAACATGTTTAATGTGGAATTCCATCTCGTGGGCACGTCGCACAACAGTCGGTGAGCGGGCAGTTGTAGGCGGCGCTGCGCTGCCCTGAGAGTGGCAGCATCTGTGCTCGACTTGCGGAAATGCGCACAGATGCGGCGCACCTTGGTGAGCAAATCAGACAGATTGGGGTATGTCTTGAGGAACCGCTGAACTATAAGATTGAACACGTGGGCCAGGCATGGCACATGTGTCAGTCTGCCGAGTTGCAGAGCCGCCACCAGGTTACGCCCGTTGTCACACACAACCATGCCTGGCTTGAGGTTCAGCGGTGCCAGCCACACATCGGTCTGCGCCGTGATGCCCTGTAACAGCTCTTGGGCGGTGTGCCTTTTGTCACCTAAGCTCAGCAGTTTGAGCACCGCCTGCTGGCGCTTACCCACGGCACTGCTGCTGCGCCTAGAGCTACCGACTGAAGGCGCCGTGCCCACGGATGGTAATTCGGTGGAGGAGGAGAGGAGGAGGGGTCGGAGGAGGAGGCATAGTACGTTTGAGAGACCGTGACCGAGGTAGGCCCGCAATCCTCGGTGTGGGCAGTACATGAGAGGCCCCAGGGTCATTCTCGGTCCCAGCCTCCACCAAGTTAACCCAATGTGCCGTCAGTGAGATATAGTGTCCCTGCCCGGCAGCACTTGTCCACGTGTCCGTGGTTAGGTGGACCTTCTCAGAAACAGCGTTGGTCAGGGCACGGATGATGTTCTGTGACACGTGCTGGTGTAGGGCTGGGACGGCACATCGGGAAAAATAGTGGCGGCTGGGGACGGAATACCGAGGGGCAGCCACCGCCATGAGATTTCGAAAGGCCTCGGTCTCTACCAGCCTATAGGGCAGCATCTCCAGGCTAAGCAATTTGGAGATGTGGACGTTGAGGGCTTGGGCATGTGGGTGGGTGGAACTGTATTTCCTCTTGCGCTCCAGCGTCTGCTGTAAAGACAGCTGAACGCTGCGCTGGGACACATTGGTGGACACTGTGGAGGATCGTGGAGGCGAAGGTGTGGTTTTCCGGCGGGAGGCGCTCGTGCCGGGGTCCTGGGCAGGGGGTTGACTAGCAGAGGCAGCGAGTGACACAGGGGAAGGAGCAGTGGTGTGACCCGCAGGGGGTGGTGAACGGCCTTGGTTCCATTGAGTGGGGTGTTTAGCACTCATATGCCTGCGCATGCTGGTGGTGGTTAGGCTAGTAGTGGTGGCACCCCTGCTGATCCTGGTGTGGCACAGGTTGCACACCACAGTCCGTCGGTCATCCTCACTTTCTTTAAAGAACCTCCAGACTTGCGAACATCTAGGCCTCGCCACGGGAGCTTCCCTACGTGAAACAGTTGCTGCTGATGCACCAGCTCTGGCCCTGCTTCTCCCTCTGGCCACACCACTGCGTCTTACAACCTGTTCTGGTGCAGCACTCGCCTCCGCCTCAGAAGCACTGTCTTCACTCGGCATATCAACCCAGCTTGGGTCAGTCACCTCGTCATCCTCCGATTCCTCAGTCTGCTCCCCCCTCGGAATTCCTCCCCTAACAACAACTTCACCACTGTCTGACAACCGTGTCTCCTCATCGTCCGACACCTCTTTACAAACTTCTTCCACTAACTCAACATTGTCATCATCATCATCATCACCCACAGACTGCGACAGTTGGAAAACTTGGGCATCGGGAACGAGGTCAGCAGCAACCTGAGAAGTGGTTTGTGACTCTGGGAAGGGTCCAGAAAACAGTTCCTGAGAGTATGCCGGATCGCATTCCAAATTTTCCTGGGAGGGGGCAGACTGGGGGATAGGAGGTTGAGGTTGAGGAGCCATAGGAGTGTTCCCTTGGGTAACGTGGGTGGACTGCGTGGAAGACTGACTGGTGGACAAATTACTTGAAGCATTGTCCGCAATCCACGAGATCAGCTGTTCGCACTGTTGTGGTTTCAACAGTCCTCTACCACGTGTCCCTGTAAGTTGAGACATGAAGCTAGGGAGTGTAGCTCTGCGGAATTCCCCTGCTCCCTCATCAGCGGGTACTGTCTCACCCTGCCCAGGACCACGGCCTCTGCCCCCTGCAGTAATTGAATGCCCACGCCCACGCCCTCGCCCTCGACCCTTAGCCCTGGGGTTCAACATTTTTTGTATATAGGTGTATGATAAAAAAAAATAAAAAATTAAGTCCGGTAGAATTAAGTGACGTACAGAAAGTGTCACCTGGACAGATTATACGGATTGGAGCGATTGTGCTGAACTGTGACACACAGAAAGGTTACACGCAGCTAAGTAAAATGGATTTGTATCACTGAACTAAAACAACTGAAAAAATTATTTTATTTTTTTTATATTTTGTTTTTTTGGGAACGTGACGTGCAGGAACTATGGTAGGACTGACTGACACCCTGTTAACGGTGGCTATTTAGTCTGCGACCCAGACAAATGTCGCACAGAGAATTTTCTGGATCGAGCGGTAGATGATATTGGTAGCAAATGACTTGGTTATATTGTGTGACGTACAGAAAGTGTCACCTGGACAGTATATACGGATGGGAGCTAATGTGCTGAACTGTGACACACAGAAAGGTTACACAAAGCCGAGTAAAATGGATTTGTATCACTGAGCTAAAACAACTGAAAAAATAATTTTTTTTTAATATTTTTTTTACAATTTAGTTTTTTTGGGAACGTGACGTGCAGGAAATATGGTAGAACTGACTGACACCCTGTTAACGGTGGCTATTTAGTCTGCGACCCAGACAAATGTCGCACAGAGAATTTTCTGGATCGAGCGGTAGATGATATTGGTAGCAAATGACTTGGTTGTATTGTGTGACGTACAGAAAGTGTCACCTGGACAGTATATACGGATGGGAGCTAATGTGCTGAACTGTGACACACAGAAAGGTTACACAAAGCCGAGTAAAATGGATTTGTATCACTGAGCTAAAACAACTGAAAAAATAATTTTTTTATTTTGTTTTTATATTTTTTTTACAATTTTGTTTTTTGGGAACGTGACGTGCAGGAACTATGGTAGAACTGACTGACACCCTGTTAACGGTGGCTATTTAGTCTGCGACCCAGACAAATGTCGCACAGAGAATTTTCTGGATCAAGCGGTAGATGATATTGGTAGCAAATGACTTGGTTGTATTGTGTGACGTACAGAAAGTGTCACCTGGACAGTATATACGGATGGGAGCGAATGTGCTGAACTGTGACACACAGTAAGGTTACACAAAGCTGAGTAAAATGGATTTGTATCACTGAGCTAAAACAACTGAAAAAATAATTTTTTTTAATATTTTGTTTTTTATATTTTTTTAAAATTTTGTTTTTTTGGGAACGTAACGTGCAGGAACTATGGTAGGACTGACTGACACCCTGTTAACGGTGGCTATTTAGTCTGCGACCCAGAGAAATGTCGCACAGAGAGTTTTCTGGATCGAGCGGTAGATGATATTGGTAGCAAATGACTTGGTTGTATTGTGTGACGTACAGAAAGTGTCACCTGGACAGTATATACGGATGGGAGCGAATGTGCTGAACTGTGACACACAGAAAGGTTACACAAAGCCGAGTAAAATGGATTTGTATCACTGAGCTAAAACAACTGAAAAAATAATTTTTTTTTATATTTGTTTTTTTATATTTTTTTACAATTTTGTTTTTTTGGGAACGTAACGTGCAGGAACTATGGTAGGACTGACTGACACCCTGTTAACGGTGGCTATTTAGTCTGCGACCCAGACAAATGTCGCACAGAGAATTTTCTGGATCAAGCGGTAGATGATATTGGTAGCAAATGACTTGGTTGTATTGTGTGACGTACAGAAAGTGTCACCTGGACAGTATATACGGATGGGAGCGAATGTGCTGAACTGTGACACACAGTAAGGTTACACAAAGCTGAGTAAAATGGATTTGTATCACTGAGCTAAAACAACTGAAAAAATAATTTTTTTTTAATATTTTGTTTTTTATATTTTTTTAAAATTTTGTTTTTTTGGGAACGTAACGTGCAGGAACTATGGTAGGACTGACTGACACCCTGTTAACGGTGGCTATTTAGTCTGCGACCCAGAGAAATGTCGCACAGAGAGTTTTCTGGATCGAGCGGTAGATGATATTGGTAGCAAATGACTTGGTTGTATTGTGTGACGTACAGAAAGTGTCACCTGGACAGTATATACGGATGGGAGCGAATGTGCTGAACTGTGACACACAGAAAGGTTACACAAAGCCGAGTAAAATGGATTTGTATCACTGAGCTAAAACAACTGAAAAATAATTTTTTTTTTATATTTGTTTTTTTATATTTTTTTTACAATTTTGTTTTTTTGGGAACGTAACGTGCAGGAACTATGGTAGGACTGACTGACACCCTGTTAACGGTGGCTATTTAGTCTGCGACCCAGACAAATGTCGCACAGAGAATTTTCTGGATCAAGCGGTAGATGATATTGGTAGCAAATGACTTGGTTGTATTGTGTGACGTACAGAAAGTGTCACCTGGACAGTATATACGGATGGGAGCGAATGTGCTGAACTGTGACACACAGTAAGGTTACACAAAGCTGAGTAAAATGGATTTGTATCACTGAGCTAAAACAACTGAAAAAATAATTTTTTTTAATATTTTGTTTTTTATATTTTTTTAAAATTTTGTTTTTTTGGGAACGTAACGTGCAGGAACTATGGTAGGACTGACTGACACCCTGTTAACGGTGGCTATTTAGTCTGCGACCCAGAGAAATGTCGCACAGAGAGTTTTCTGGATCGAGCGGTAGATGATATTGGTAGCAAATGACTTGGTTGTATTGTGTGACGTACAGAAAGTGTCACCTGGACAGTATATACGGATGGGAGCGAATGTGCTGAACTGTGACACACAGAAAGGTTACACAAAGCCGAGTAAAATGGATTTGTATCACTGAGCTAAAACAACTGAAAAAATAATTTTTTTTTTATATTTGTTTTTTTATATTTTTTTTACAATTTTGTTTTTTTGGGAACGTAACGTGCAGGAACTATGGTAGGACTGACTGACACCCTGTTAACGGTGGCTATTTAGTCTGCGACCCAGACAAATGTCGCACAGAGAATTTTCTGGATCAAGCGGTAGATGATATTGGTAGCAAATGACTTGGTTGTATTGTGTGACGTACAGAAAGTGTCACCTGGACAGTATATACGGATGGGAGCGAATGTGCTGAACTGTGACACACAGAAAGGTTACACAAAGCCGAGTAAAATGGATTTGTATCACTGAGCTAAAACAACTGAAAAAATAATTTTTTTTTTATATTTGTTTTTTTATATTTTTTTTACAATTTTGTTTTTTTGGGAACGTGACGTGCAGGAAATATGGTAGAACTGACTGACACCCTGTTAACGGTGGCTATTTAGTCTGCGACCCAGACAAATGTCGCACAGAGAATTTTCTGGATCAAGCGGTAGATGATATTGGTAGCAAATGACTTGGTTGTATTGTGTGACGTACAGAAAGTGTCACCTGGACAGTATATACGGATGGGAGCGAATGTGCTGAACTGTGACACACAGTAAGGTTACACAAAGCTGAGTAAAATGGATTTGTATCACTGAGCTAAAACAACTGAAAAAATAATTTTTTTTAATATTTTGTTTTTTATATTTTTTTAAAATTTTGTTTTTTTGGGAACGTAACGTGCAGGAACTATGGTAGGACTGACTGACACCCTATTAACGGTGGCTATTTAGTCTGCGACCCAGACAAATGTCACACAGAGAATTTTCTGGATCAAGCGGTAGATGATATTGGTAGCAAATGACTTGGTTGTATTGTGTGACGTACAGAAAGTGTCACCTGGACAGTATATACGGATGGGAGCGAATGTGCTGAACTGTGACACACAGAAAGGTTACACGCAGCTGAGTAAAATGGATTTGTATTACTGAGCTAAAACAACTGAAAAAAAAATTTTTTTTTTTATATTTTGTTTTTTTGGGAACGTGACGTGCAAGAACTATGGTAGAACTCACTGACACCCTGTTAACGGTGACTATTTAGTCTGCGACCCAGACAAATGTCGCACAGAGAGTTTTCTGGATCAAGCTGTAGATGATATTGGTAGCAAATGACTTGGTTGTATTCTGTGACGTACAGAAAGTGTCACCTGGACAGTATATATGGATTGGAGTGAGTCAGTGCTGAACTGTGACACACAGAATGGTTCCACAGTGCTGTGTGCAATGGATTTGTATCACTGAGATAGAACAATAAAAAAAAACAGGGTTAGATATGGCGATAGCTGCACTACTAGTGCCAGCCAGCCAAGTGACAAAAATAATAAAATAAAATGTCTTCTAGCCCTTAGAAGGGCTGTTGGGTTCTTTGTGGGTGATCCCTGCCTAACAGACAACTAAATGCAGGCCCTAACACTGTCCCTGAAAGGCAGCAGCTCTATCCCTAACGACATCCAGACGGCATCTGAGACGAGCACCGCGGCCAGTCGGTAGTATATTCCTGGGTCACCTGATCAGGCCAGCCAACCCCTGCTATCGACATGTAAGGGCCCCACGTGATGCTGGGTGGTACGCAGAGTCTCCTGGCTTGTGATTGGCTGTGTTTTTAGGCGCCAAAAAAGCACGATGCGGAAGTTGCCATTTCCTCGAGTATGGCGAGATACTCGTCCGAGCTGCGAGTACTTACGAGTACCCTAATACTCAAACGAGTACCAAGCTCGGACGAGTATGCTCGCTCATCTCTACAGCTAAACTAGAGACCGAGAGATTAATCGCCAAAGAGAGTAAAACTAACCCTAAAATGTTCCTTAATTATATAAATGGTAAAAAGTATAAACCTGAAGGTGTCGGCCCCTTACAGAGGGGGGAGTTGCAGAGAGCGATGAGGAGAAAGCAAAGCTAGTAAATATTTTTTTCTCCACTGTATTCACTGAGGAAAATAAACTGTCAGATGAAATGCAGAATATAAAAGTAAATTCCCCTTTAAAGGTGCCCTATCTGACCCAGGAAGAAGTACAGCAACGTCTTAAAAAGATTAAAATAGACAAATCGCCAGGACCGGATGGCATACACCCCCATATCCTAAGGGAATTAAGTAATGTCGTAATAGCCAGACCCTTATTTCTGATATTTAAGGACTCTATACTGACAGGGGGTGTTCCATAGGCGTATAGCAAATGTGGTGCCAATATTCAAAAAGGGTCCAAAAACACAGCCAGGGAACTATAGGCCGGTAAGTTTAACATCTGTCGTGGGTAAACTATTTGAGGGTTTTCTAAGAGATGCTATCTTGGAGTACCTCAATGAAAATAAGCAAATAACTCCATATCAGCATGGCTTCATGATGGATCAGTCATGTCAAACCAATTTAATCAGTTGCTATGAGGAGGTAAGTTCTAGACTTGACCGCGGCAAATCAACGGATGTCGTATATCTGGACTTCTCCAAAGCATTTGACACGGTACCACATAAAAGGTTAGTATATAAAATGAGAACGCTTGGCCTGGGAGAAAATGTCTGTATATGGGTAAGTCACTGGCTCAGTGATGACCTAGGAATTTTAGTGAACAGCAAACTAAGCTGTAGAAACCAGTGTCAGACAGCTGCTGCCAAGGCCAATAAGATAATGGGTTGCATCAAAAGGGGCATAGATGCCTGTGATGAGAACATAGTCCTGCCACTCTACAAATCACTAGTCAGACCACATATGGAGTACTGTGTACAGTTCTGGGCTCCTGTGAACAAGGCAGACTTAGCAGAGCTGGAGAGGGTTCAGAGGAGGGCAACTAAAGTAATAACTGGAATGGGTGGACTACAGTACCCAGAAAGATTATCAAAATTAGGCTTATTCACTTTAGAAAAAAGACGACTGAGGGAAGATCTAATAACTATGTATAAATATATCAGAGGTCAGTACAGAGATCTCTCCCATGATCTATTTATCCCCAGGACTGTGACTGTGACGAGGAGACATCATCTGCGTCTGGAGGAAAGAAGGTTTGTACACAAACATAGAAGAGGATTCTTTATGGTAAGAGCAGTGAGACTATGGAACTCTCTGCCTGAGGAGGTGGTAATAGTGAGTTCAGTAAAAGAGTTCAAGAGGGGCCTGGATGTATTTCTGGAGGGTAATATTACAGGTTATAGTTACTAGAGAGGGGTCGTTGATCCAGGGAGTTATTCTGATTGCCTGATTGGAGTCGGGAAGGATTTTTTTCCCCTAAAGTGGGGAAA